>CAJNIZ010006163.1:0-13551 GCA_905231905.1 Symbiodinium pilosum
GGGGGGCGCGGCAGCTTTTCGAATTGTTTGTTTTAAGGTACAGGTGTTGGGCAGAGAGACTTAGGGAAAGGTTTTGTGTGAAAACACCCTTAGAGGCTTAGTTTTTTGGTTAACCTTAAACCCTAAGCCCCCAAACCAAGACCCCATGATTATCCAAGGACTTCACATGGCTCTCATGACTGGGTTCGAATTATTAGAAACCCTCGTTCTTATCTACACTGAGCACGAGCCCCTGATGTAGTTTGCGCTTCAATAGGCTTCTTGTTTTTTTTCTCACAAATCTGGCCCAGGATATCTTTTGTGTTCAAACTCCCCTCCCTCCGTAGATACATTGTGAACTGATACCTACCTTTTGGGGCCGGTTTCAAACTCGTTTGTTGGAGAGAATCTGCATGGGCTGTTGCTACCAAACAACAGGTGGGAAGCTTGCCAGGCTGGAGTACATGCAAGCCTTACATGCGAAGTTTCCGTACGTTTGTTTGACGCGCGTCCCTATGGTTGGCTTCCTTGCGAGTTTCGAGTTTTTATACCAGCATAGCACTTGTCCAAAACCAGGAATCTGCTGTTTATAACCCGAAGGTGGAGCCGAAATTTCTCGAAACCCCCTTATATGTTTCATCATCTTCGCCTATCCTAGAATGTTCACGCGCGCCCTGAACTGGTCCTTGGGTCGTTAATTTGGGAGGTTAAGGTTCATGGTTGGGGTTGATGGTTTATGAGGGTTCCAGGTTTAGGGTTTAGGGCTCGGGTTTAGGGTCTAGTATCCAGCTTGACTTGCGTGGTGCAGCACGTTCTCTAACAGCTGTCCATTCCGCAGAAGAATCTGTGGAGACGTGAGGATAGGTCTGGTGATGATCTACTTTTGAACGAAATCTAGAGTTAACAACTAGACTCATGCAATGGCGTGCAGCGACACCTTCACGCGGCAGGACAACGTTCCACACGGACGGTATGTTTAACTTCCGTGAACCCAGCATCGGTGTTTTGCATGTACTACGGGGGCGTAAGTAATTGCCGCTTCCAAGGTGCCAGTTTCCTTTTACGACTGTGGCATAACGTTGGCAATCACTCAGGCCTTGTAGCGCAGGTTAGGAGTAGAGGGTATAACTCGCAGAGTTTGGAGCCCCCACATGGTTTCATCCCGAAGCCAAAGGAAGCCTAACCCACAGCAGAAGCCAAGATCTGAACCTCAGCGCCCCCTGTCCCAGGACCCGCAGAATTCACATTACATTCCTGCTCCAATTTATTGTCCATTGATGTAGAGTGTAGCTTGGCATAGCATGTAGCAAGCACATGCATGTACGCACAGAAGATCTGTCCGGTAGCACGAAAACAATCTTGCGCGTCGCGTTCCTGCTTTCCATCGCATCCGTTGCCGAAATTTCGCCGAAAATATTCTACCTAAGTTTCATGAAAAGTTCCAGATGAGGTCATCAGAAGTGCCGCGCATGAAGTTCTAAGTGCAGTCATCCTTTTTGCTGCCTAACTTACGACAACCTATGAACAGCCAACCCTAAATTTTGAACTCCTCAATCCTCTGCCAAACGGGGCTGCAACCACTAGCTCCGGGAAGATGTGGGGGTTGTTCTAAAGGTCCTTGTAGAGGAGGGACCATTGGGAAAACACTTTGTTAAGAGGGGTTCTTAACCAAACAGGGAACCTACATTATGGCCATTTTGGGGACAGGTATTTTGAACAACTACCATGTGTGTTAGTTGCTTGAGGCATCAACATATTGGTAACGGAGGAAATCCTGAGGCACCTTACGTCCAGTAGATCCGGGAAATTACCCTATTTGAATAAGACCCTAGATGGAGCAGGATTTTCTCCATCAAGAGTACGTGGGGGCAGCTAGAGTATGTTTTGCATTTTACTGAGATCGCCACGGTTGTTTCGTTAGACAGTGTGCGCGTGTGTGAGTTCAGGGTTGATATCTGTCAAAGAACCCCGGCAGCTGTGTGAGCGTAATGCCGGCGATTCACCGCGGAAAGCCTCAAGTCTGCCCTGACTTTCGTTTTGCCTCCATTGTCCGCTCGCGGTGGTCCTGGATTTTTGGGAGCTGTCAAGCCCTAAACCCTAAGCCTGAGCCTGAAACCTCATACCTTGAACGCATGCTGCAAATTGCGTATCCTAATCTTTGTGCGGTTCATGGCTTCTATGTTCTGCTTGTATTCGCCATTCTTTTTTTGATGACAGTTTTGAAAGAAACCCGAGGATTGTCTTTGCATGGCATCTTTCACCCAAATCTTCCCGTACGTTGCCGTCTGTGGCCCAAAGCTTCCATTACAAATACAGGAGAATCCCCCATGTCGATAAATATGGAAACTTGCAGAACAAGAATCATGTTTGGGCTCCTGTGAAGGAACTTGAACAATTCCTTACCAAAACACCATATTATTGGTCAAAGGCTCATCCTGTCGCAGCTAAGTCTTGGCTGCAAGCACCCCAGCTTCACGTCCCAAAGCAGCATGCGTAACACAACCTCGATGCTTCCGAGTACCCACAAACCCTCAACTTTTAACCCTGAATGCTGAACCGCCAAAATCTCAACCTTAACAGATGGCCTTGAAGCTCTAAGCCCCAAACTCCCAGCCCTAAATTTTCCCAGCCCCAATCCCAAAATCCTAGACCCCCGATGCAATGCACGTATATCCCTATAGAACCCTAAGCCCTCAGCAGCGTTGCTGACCTTTGGCGCCGGATCGTTTGCTGCACAGTCTCAGCGCCCTTGGTGCTTGCTTCGAATCGGGCCGTGGGCTTGCAGCATCCAGTGCCTCCCGAGGATCTGGGAAAGTATGGAAAGGATTGAGGATTTGGGGTTCAGTGTTGTTTAAGAGTTTAAGATTACGAGTTTCAGGCTTAGGGTGTAGGCCAGTGTAGGCTTCAGGTTTTTGGGGAGGTAGACTTTCCAAACACATTTGTTGATGAAGACTCAAATGTGCGGCAGCCAACACTCTCGTGTGGAAATTGGTGTAATAAGCATTTACGTACAAATTGGCAGCATCAGGTATTATGGTATGTGCCGCAGCTCGCGAGAGTTAAAACATGAGCATTCTCGTTGCGTTAGTGTTCGTTTGTGACAGCAAGGAATATGGTAGTTTCCCAAAATAAGGGGACCCCAATATAGACCCCAAAATACGATAGTCCTTATTATAGGGATCCCAAAAAGGTACCCCTAAATTTGGGAAACCCCCATATAAGTTAATGGTCCAGCCACGGTGCGCGAAAGAAATGGTTGCCGTAGTGGGCGCGTCACTGAAGTGAGGCAGTGAAGCTTGAAAAGAAATTGCGATAGCGCGCGACAAATCAATACCTAGACCCCAGAAGTACGTAAAATACTGGCCTTTATTGTTATTATGATGGGTTTAGGGCTGTTATTTTACATACTTTTGGGGTTTAGGCATTACATTATTGTTTCAAGGTCAGCTTTTCCTCGTGCTGTGTCGGCATCGCGACAGGTTTGCCGATAGAATGCCAAATTTAGAACATAGAATTCAAAGGGTTGCGGCCAGGGCTCAAATGGAAACGGAAATGGAGATGAAACTGGGATATCATAGAGATTTCTTCAGTGGCTAGCCAGGGCAACCCAAGTTATTGCCAGGAGGAGTTGCTCAAAATTACCGGTATATACTATGGCAGATAACGCTTGTGTTTCATGCTGTACCTACACAGGGACTCAAACCTAGATCTAGATGAGTTCTCAGAATAAGGGATAGGGATACACCGGGCGCAGCGTTTAGGTGGTTCAGTGCCTGGGGGCTTCAGGGGGCTTCTTAACATGAAGCACGGAGCCTGGGGTCTTCCACGGATGACGAGGAAAGGGTGGGGGACCCGTTACCTAGACCTCTATGCCCAACCCTTTCTTTTAAGGGGCACTTATTTCTTTAGAACATATTAGACATACAGATAGGTATCCTAAAAATGGGGGGCAGGGTATAGGTCAGGCGGACCCCCCACCCAGTAATAGTGACTATAGGGGATAATAGGGATTATATTAGGGTCCTCTTATATTCCTATTATATCACTATTACAGGGTGGGGGGGGGTCCTCCGAAACCCTAAACCCTAAGCCCTAAACCCTAACCCCATTTTGCAGATCTTGGGGACAAGGATTCCTAGCCCGCCTAAAGGTTCTGAGGGGAAGGGTGAGACAGGGGACTATGTAATGTCAATGTGAGGGTCATATCAGTTTTTTTTGGGGGGTGGGTGGGTGGGTGGGGATGTATAGAGGGTATACAAGGCTTGTAATTGAAAACTCCCTCCCTAATCTAATTTGGTTCGTACCTCTTGTGCTTGCACAAGTCCTTATATATATATATATCTCTAAATTCCAAACCAATGTTAAATTATCAGTACTGGGGGTAAAGGAAATAATGTTAGGGGTTGGGTGTGAATAACCTCTATGATCGTTTATTTTTGCACAGAGGTGATTCTTCGGCGGCACGCAGAGCGCCGCCGTCGGCAACAGAAAGTGGACGCCATGAGTAGTGTGACAGATTTGGGGAGTCCCCCAGCCCTGTTTTACGGGACCACAGACACGGATGCAAAGCCCCCATATTCAAGCCAAAAGTCAACCTGAAACCTGAACCCTACCCAATGACCCTAAACAGACTATTTCCATTCCCAGGGCATAAATGGCTGCCAATATGACGGCCCTGAATTTCCAGTAAGATTTCAGTAAAAGATACCTCAAATAGAACTTAGCATATTACTGGATCAATGTTAGGGATCCTTGAAGCTTTCTGGGGCATGAGATTCCTTGTATTTAGGATCCTTGTTTTCTTCCTAGGGTGATGTGGGCTAAGATTATTGGTTCTTTTTTTAATGCGGTGCGCGTGTCGCCCGGCAGGATCCCTCTCGTGTGTCGAGAGCACTGCTGGCTGCAGCAGAAGCTGGGCATAATGTGTACTGTACCCAAAGGGTCTATGTAGGTATATTAAAAACCCTATTAATCTCCTATAGAACCCTAAGGGTCCAAGTACCCAATAATCATATACTTTCCAAAACCTGTACCATAATTACTATTACCCAAATCCCAAGTGCCTAATTATTGGGTACATGGACCCTCTGGGTACTGTAGGGGTCTAAAGAACTACCGACATTGTGGTTCTTTGAGGGGGCTGTAGGGGCCTACGTTGAGGGCTGTAGGGGGGGTTACAGTGACATGGGTTTTAGGGCTTAGGGATGTGATGTTCCCCAGGAACGGAGAATCAAATGGAATAAAGAGTGGAATTAGGAATCCGGCCAAGTTCCTTGGGATTTATGGTCTTCTAGTCTACAAAGGTCATGCAGGTATCCACCATATCACAATGGATGGTTTCTCAAGATTAGTCCCTGCCACGGAGCCCATCGCACAATAACTACAATGAAAAGAAGTTGCATGCATATACATAGACATATATATGTATATGTTCTACATGGATTCCCGGGGTCCCTAAGCATGTCCCTGCTTCGAGAAGCCCTAAAGAATAGGTGCGCGAACAACTTCTCAACCCCTAAACCCTAAACCCTAACATGACCCTGCATCCAAGCCCAGCCTGCACCTCTCATACTTTCGTCATTTGAGCTACACTCTAAACTCCTTAAAGAGGGTTATATTAGGGTTTAGGGTTTAGGGTTATATAGGGGATCATATAGGGGAGTACTATAAGGGTTATTGAGGAGGATACTAGGAGTTTAGACGAAAGCTCATTTCTATTTTTCCCATCATCCTATAGAACCCCTACAGAACCCTATGTATCTCCCTCTGTACAACCCTAATCTTGGCGGCCTTGCACCCGTAGGAAAAGCTTCATTCATTGGCAAGCCAGAGGCCGCAAGCCACAAGGGTGATTCCTACACGACGTTTAAGAAGCGTCCCTTGAACACCAGGGAGTAGACCGCACACCTCCCTGAGCCCTCCAATGCACTTCCTTGCTGGATTTGGTATGCTGTTTGGTTCCAGCTCCAACAGCGACTTCGCACGACCTGAACTTGTGGTTTGCACAAGAGATTGTCCCAACGTGGCATCGCTATCTATATATTTGTATATATCTATGTTTTGGGATTCATAGGAACTAGCTAGTCCATTGGGGTAGGAATTGCATGGAGACCTCCAAGCCCTGAACCCTGAAGTTGCGTAAAAAACAGCGAAAAGACATTGGAGAGTCTTGGTGAGATCTGAACTGAAGCCCACTTGTTTGGTTGATACTGGTTTGGGTGGAGCACCAGGTGCTTTCACTGGGAAGTGCCACAAACATTTACGCACACATAAAGATATGTGCTTATATGCATATTTGCATTCAGCAGTATATTGGCATTCCTTGTAGTAAGTAATTCAAGCCCTTGAACCCACAGCCCGCAGTAGACTCCAAAATGTTCTCATAGTAAGTTAGCAAATGGAGGAATGGATCAATGTTGTCGTCCCTATATGCCCTAGACCTTGAACCCTATAGGCTCCCTGAAATCCGAGCTAAGCAAGAAGAAGAAGACGTCCGAAGCCCTTAACCCGGGACGCCCTAAACCTTAAGAAGATAAGCACTTAACATCCCAGAAACAAAGAAACCCTAAGCCTTAAACCCCTAACCCCCCCCCCCCAGATAACCTAGGTGTAAAACAGCTGAGCTATAGTCTAAACTCCGAGTAAAAACCAAACCCTAAACTCTATGTAACCTCGATAAGGGAGTTCAGACCCTCAAAACTCAACCCCAAACCCCATATGACCCACTTCAAGGAGTTTGGACTATAGCTTATATAACCCTAACTCCTATTAACTACCCTATAGTCCCACTTTCCATTTCATTTTCTATGTTCTTTTCCGTTGATTCTTCATCATTTTGGTAGTATCCCTAAACCCTAAACCCCAAATAAGTGTACGTATCCATTTCATGTTCCAGGTTCTTTTCCATTTGGTTCTCCACTATTGGGGCACTATAAACCCATACCCTAAATAAGGGTTCCCATGTCATTTTCCATTTGGATTCCATTTAATTGTCCATTTGATTTTCCATTATTGAGGTAATATCCCTAAACCTTAAACCATGTTCTATGTGCTTTTCCATTTGATTCTTCATTATTGAGGTAGAATATATACACTATAATCCCTATCTCAATAACACCTATAAACTCTGTAGTTTCTCCACTATCCCTATATAACCCCTAAAGCCTAAACCCTTAAACCCTAAAGCCTAAACCCTAAACCCCAAACCCTAAACCCCATTCCTATATACCCCTTTAAAGGGACCTAGGGTTTCCATTTTATTTTCCATGGCCCCTAATGTAACCCGTATTGAGGTAACCCTAAACCCTAAACCTTAAACCCTAAACCCTAAACCCTATAAACCCTAAACCCTAAACCCTATAAACCCTAAACCCTAAACCCTATTAACCATAACCCCCTATTGAGGTACAGATCCAGCCTTGGAGGCAGGATGATCTCACCCGGGCAGCCTCCAGAGCTCCCTCCAGCTGCTTGGCAGCGCAATTTGAGGTTTAGGGCTTCCCAAACCCCCAAAGGGATCTGAAAATTAGATCCCTTAAAACCATATGGGATATCATATAAGGATTCTATAGGGCTTGAGGGTTTCTCAAAATTAGGGGTACCTTATTGGGGGTCCCGGATTATAGTATATTGGGGTCTATTTTGGGGTCCGTGTATTTTGGGAAATTACCATTTGAGGTTTAGGGCTTAGGGTTTATGGGGTTTAGGGCTTAGGGTTTAGGGTTTGTAGGGTTTAGGGTTTCCGGCTCAGGGTTTATGGGGTTTCGGGCTTAGGGCCTATAGGGTTTAGGGCTTAGGGTTTATAGGATTCAGAGCCTTGGGTTTATAGGGTTTAGGGCTGAGGGTAGGTTTAGGGTTTAAGGCTTAGGCTTCAGGGTTTATAGGGTTTCGGGTTTCGGGCTTAGGTTTTTTAGGGTTCAGGGTTTAGGGCTTAGTGTTTATAGGGTTTCGGGCTTAGGGTTTATAGAGTCCAGAACCTTGGGTTTATAGACTTTAGGGCTTAGGGTTTAGAGGGCTTGAGCTTAGGGTTTATAGGGTTCAGGGCTTGGGGCTTATAGGGTTTAGGGTTTAGGGCTAGGGCTTTATAGGGTTTAGGGCTTAGGGTTATAGGGTTTATAGGGTTTAGGGCTTAGGATTTATAGCGTTTAGGGCTTAGGGTTTATAGGGTTCAGAGCCTTGGGTTTATAGGGTTTAGGGCTTTGGGTTTATAGGGTTGCGGGCTTAGGGGTTATAGGTTCAGGGCATAGGGTTCTAGGGCTTAGGGCTTAGGGCTTATAGGGTTTAGGCTTTAGGGCTTAGGGTTTATACGGCTTAGGGCTGGGGTTTATCGGGTTTAGGGCTTAGGGCTTAGGCTTTAGGGTTTATAGCGGTTTCGGGCTTAGGGTTTATAGGGCTTAGGGCTCAGGTTCTAAAGGGTTTCGGGCTTAGTGTTTATAGGGTTTAGGGCTTGGGGCTTTGGGTTTATAGGGTTTATAGGGTTTATAGGGTTTTGGGTTTAGAGCTTATAGGGTTTAGGGCTTAGGATTTATAGGTTTTAGACTCTAGGGCTTAGGGTTTATAGGGTTGAGGGCTTTGGGTTTAAAGAGTTTAGGGCGTAGGATTTACAGGGTTTAGGGTTTAGGTTGGGCACTGCCCTCGCTCAGGAACAGTTGGATAAAAGCTACTTTCATATAACGCTTAATCTTACCCCTGTTATAGACTGTTATTGGGTGGTGGTTTAGGGTCTTAGGGACCGGAAATGGTCAGCAAGCTTGATGTTATTTGGGTGAGGGTACATAGGTTCCCGTACAAATGTTGGTAAGTATAGTTATGGTATGAAAGACGATGGGCATTTGAGAGGTAACGCTTGGGAGAAGTTTGAGAGAACCCTACTCTACTCAAACCCCCTCCCCTAAAATTGAACTTCCGTACCTCGCCAGCCATGAACGTCCCCAGATTATGTAACTGTACTATCCTGGTGGGTTATTCGTTATCGGGGGAGGTTCTTAGGGGGAGGGATTTAAATGTGCATAGGAGTACATCTGTCCGGCCATCTTCCATCCGAAGGGTGGCAATCAATGTCCTCGGCCTTGCCAACGTGGTGAGCACCCTTCTGCTCTCTCTCTCTCTCTCTCTTTCACAACGGGGCCCTGCACCCATCAACCCTCAACCTCAATCCTGACGCCAAACGATTCTGGTCTTGAACGCCAAAACGAGAGAGGCGTCCAACAATACAAACAGATCCCAGATATGACCCTAAACCCTAAGCCCTGCAGCAAACCTAGCTCCTAACTCCTGAAACCTCAAGGGTTTAGGATTCAGGGAGAAAGGTTGAGGGTTCAAGATATAGAAGCTACAAGGTTCCTGAAAATAATCACTAATTTCTGTTACCAAGAAGCCTAATATTCAGCTGAAATCTGTTACCAAGAATCCTAATATTTAGCTGCTTGTTTTAATTCTACTGCGGTTCCGAATCCCTTAGAAAACTAGCATCCTAGAGTCCTAGACCCTAAAACCGTAATTTGACCCTTTGAGCTCCCAATGCAGTTAGGCCAGAGATGGCTTTGCAGCGATAGCCGAACTCCTGTCTTCTTGGCCCAATTAGTCTGGCGGTTTGCAGCAATAAGGGACCCAACATAGAACCCCAAATACTGTAATCCTGGCGAAGCCCTACACTCTAGACCCCCAAAGGCTATAATCCTTGTGAAAGGTACCCCCCCCGCCCCTCAAAACGGACCCCTAAGTTCGGGAGACTCTTATATCAAGGCTTTTGGCCCCTCCCCTCAAGGATTCTTGTGGGGAAGCCTACAAAACGACGTGGGGTCGTGTAAGGGCTAAATAGGTGTCACGGCGGGGAGCCTGTTAAGAATACAGCCATAGGAGTACAACCCTGGAAGTCTTCAGAACCCCCAAGCCCTAAACTCTAAACCATGGGTCTGGAGTACACGATGTAGGGTTAATAGGGGTTTCAAGTTTAGAGCTGAGTGATGTTGTTTGAGCAGTAGGGGTTGCTTCTGGCTCTTCAGAACTTGAGTTTTGTTTTTTGGTTGCAGAGCGCGCATTCTGCCTGATGCAATCTCCAGGAGATGCAGATGTTGCGGTGTCCTAAGCCCTTAACCCTTCAACCCCTAAACCCTAAACCATGAAACACCTAAACCCTGAAACCCCTAGATCCAAAATCCTGAAAACCTTAACGCCAATGAGCTAAACAGGCCGCAGACCCTAAGCCCAAAACCCGGAATCCTGATCCCTAAGCCCTGCCAGAAGCAAGAACACGCATTGCATACAGATGGGCAGCATGCTTTTTTTAATTTTGTTGGCGTTTTTGGGATGCTTTCTGAAGGTTTAGGGCGTAAGGCTTGGGTTTCGGGCATATGTAAAGGGACGGGGTGCAAATGGAGTAGACAGCCGGCAGGAACCCTGGCAGGAACCCTAACAGGGACCCTAACAGGATTGCTGTAGCCGCCAAAATTAGGGTTTGGGACCCTGCAGCAATCATACTTGGAGGGTCAAGGAGACTTAGTAAGTAGATTAATAACCCCTACAACCTATATAGTAACCCTAGTTATCCTTTGCCGAACGCCCCTGACCCTACAAGTAGGGTCCCTTGACCCTAATCATGGAGAGTTTGGGTTGCCAAGCACTTCTTTTCTTTCGACCTAAGCTCAAGAAAGCATCAGCAACTTTGCGATCTTGCCCGAAAAAGCATTAAGACTGCCCCAAAATGTGTGGGTTCTGGGTGCTTCTTCGGTTTTCCATTTAATGCACGAAGCGTTTAGGCTTTAGGCTTAAGGGTTGAGGGTTTAGAATGCGGGGTCAAAGGGTCTAGGGCTTGTGGTTTAGAGTTTAGGGTCTTGGCGCGGAGCTGGATCTCAAATCAAAAGCCATTGGCGCACCCGTGTAAAGGTTTCTTTGGAAAGCCGCGAATGTACACATGTAGGGATTTCCAAGCACAGGGTTCGTACATATGTGGGCCCAAGGATACACAGAGAGCATTAGTGGATTACAGCGTTATTCTGAATGGCATTCTGAAGAATACCCTAAACCCTAAACCCTATGCTGAGGAGCTCTAAGGTTACAGGGCATGAAATTGTACACCTGTTCAACATTTACGTAGCCCTGTTTGGGGAGCTCCCAGAACGAGGATTGTTCAGCATGTTGGCAATCCGTGGTAATTTTGGGTAGGTAAGCGAGAACTTATGCTTTTTAGGGGGAAGCCCATAACCCGGCTTCAGGCATTTGGTGGACACCTTGTAATGGCGATAAGAATATAAGAGGACCCTAGCAGAAACACCAATGTCTCTCATAGTCACTATGACAGAGTGGGGGGGGGGTCCATCTAAGGTAAGCTCTCGACCCTAAATCTTAAACCGAAACCCCCAGCCCCATATGTCTGCCATAGCCTTTTCAGCTGCAATACGTTCGAATGGATGCGGGTTTCGAAAAATGGGGGCGATAAGGTGTGTTCATAGATATATGTTAGGTGGACCCCCCACCCTGTAATAGCGACTCTAGGGGCATAATAAGGATTATATTCAAGTCCTATTATATTCCTACTGTACCACTATTACAGGGTGGGGGGGTCCTCCTAAAATGTATATGTATATCATAGTTAATTATATACTCAAAGTGCCTTTTTGGTTTTGAGGGTCCCAACGACTTGGTAGCTGCGTTCTTGCCTTCCACCTCTTCGGCGAGCAACTGGATTCCTACTACAATCACAAGGGTTGTTCTCAATACTATGGACCCCTTTTGGTTATATGTTATATTACGGCACCTAATATTTAGGGGGTACCAAAAGGGGACCCTAATTTGGAGGACTACCCACAAGTTATGCTTCTGGGGCCCTGGAAACATAGTAGCTAGATTGATAATCCTAACTGTATAAACGCTCACACCACCGAAAATTGTATAAAACCTCACACGCCCTCCAAAGGCATTACGTTGGAGAGTCAAAGGTATATTTTGGACTCAAACCTTGCACTCTCCAAATCTGCAACGTCAGCTCAGCAAGCCCTACAAACCTTAAACCCTATCCTAAACCTTAAACCCTAAACCCTGCACCCTAATCCTACACCCAAATCACAAGCCGCATGGCCTGCAATCTACGATCTTAAGCCCAAACCATCGATGCTAAGCTCCCGGGCTTCGGGGACGCCGCCTGTGGATGTATCTGCGTTCTCAACCACAAGGAATACTCCAGATTCCAGACAGGAGGTGGAGTTCAGGATTTATGCTTCATAGCTTGAGGTTTCAACGCACTTTGGAGAATTCTGGTGGGCGTGACAGAAATCAAGAAAGTCCTTCATGGGGTTTTCCAACCTTTGCACATGCCTGCTCAGCAACTTCAGATTTGTCTCGGCAGGCCAACCATCTCGGGATTCTGTTTGGAATCTCTAGAGTTGTGCGGTAGCCTGGGTGGTTGGGATTGGAGACTTAAGATTTTCCTGTTTCAAGTTCAGGGTAGAGCGGCAGGGCTTCAGGTTTTAACATCGGTGTTGAAGGTTCAGGAACTGAAGCTCATTCGACGCCTGGAGGAGCTTTTGCAAAACTTTGTTCAACATCGTGAAGCTTGTTGGAGGCAGTATCTTACCAGCTGGACATAATCAAAGGCTTGGACTTTTAGATGGTGTCAAGGATAGGATCATACGGGCCTTCAGGACATGCATTGCCACTGCCCGTGCGCCTTCCCATTTGCATTGTCGAAGACGTGTTCAACGTCAACGGTTTAAGACGACCTAACAATTCTGGAAAGCCTACCCATGTCTCTCATTGAGTTCTGCATACCGTGCTAGACACGACGCCGATAGCCCTGAAACTTCAGTCTTCAAAGTTGATATAATTTGTTGGGATACCCTAAACCCTAAACCCTAAACACTATAGGATTAAGGTCACATAGGAAGCAAGAGGACCTTAATCCTATAGTCCCCCTTAAGTAGTTAGAACCCCAATAATGGAGAATCAAATGGAAAAGAAAATGGAAAATGAAATGGAAACTAGGGAATGTATAGGGATTATTAGGGGAGTATAGTCCCCCTTAGGTAGTTAGAATATGGCTTTGGGTATATGTATAATAAAATTCCCATATACCCTATATTCTATCTTCTTAAGGGGGACTATAATTCAAAGCCTTCACTTTAAGCTCCACGCGGCAGATGCTAGACCCAGAGCCCGAATCCCTGAACTTCTGCAGTAAGCCTTACCTGGACCTTGAAAAGTGAGTGAAATTGTGGTCACAGAAGCCTAACTGAAATATCCAAAAAGGCAACTTAACCCCAACCCCTAAAGCTTAAACCCTAAACCCTAAAAACCTAAAACCTTAAACCCTAAACCTTATATAACCCCATTGCAGTAGTTTCCATTTTCTTTTCCATCATTCCACATACTTCTGGGGTCCAAGTGGGCCCTTACCCTAAGGGTCCAAGTACCCAATAATCATATACTTACCCAAAACCTGTACTAGAATCACCATTACCCAAACCCCAAGTATCTAATTATTGGGTACTTGGACCCTAAACCCTAAACCCCATATACCCTGATATACCCCTATATAATAGGACGCAAAGCAGCTGGCCACCACCCGGAAGCTCGTCG
>CAJNIZ010006164.1:0-11441 GCA_905231905.1 Symbiodinium pilosum
ACCCTAAACCCCTAAACCCCTGTGGTTTAGGGTTAAGAGCAGCCTCAGCTCTAGAGCCTTAAACTCCAAATCCCAGACCTCGCCGCCTGAAGACCCGTAACCTCAAGATCCTGAGCCCCTAGACTTAATTTGGGGATTGTCCTAAATTACTGTTAATACGGGGTCCTATATTTAGGTTCCTATTAAAATACGGGGCCCTATATAAATTTCCCCCATTTTGGGAACAGTAATTTAGGGAAAGTTCCTAATGGTGGTTAGTAGGGAATAAGGGAATATTATCCCAGTATGACTCCTATATAATCTACTCACCTATTCCTTACTAACTAACCCCCAGTAAGTAGATGTTAAACACAGCATTTGGAGTGTCAGAAGGACCCAATAGGCATTCCTACACCCCTCATAGGCAATATCATGACCCCCAGTTAGACCTGTTATTAACCTACTGACTAGAGTCCCCTTAAGTAGATAGAATCTGGCTTTGGGTATATTATCATAAGATCCCCACATACCCCGTATTCTATCCTATATTCTATCTACTCAAGGGGGACTATATGCCCCCCCCTCAGCTTCCGAGCATGCCTTCAGGACTACGGTCGACGGCAGAGAAGTCGCACCCCACCAGGCCTCACCCCACCCCCCCCAGGGTTCAGGGTTTAGGGTTCAGGGTTGAGGGTTTAGGGTTCAAGGTTTAGGGGTTTCGCTTTGCGGTAACTGGATATCAGGGCAGACTAAGAGGGTGGGTTTTGGGTGAAAGGTTTGGGGGTTGTGCTGAATATACAAATGTTGAACTATGGCTTGGGATTTATGGTTCAGGGTTGACTTTTCTTGGATGTTTACGCTGGTGTCAGGCTTTGATCTCTCAGTTTATCTTTTGTGGGAAATCTCAAGCATAGCCTTGCTACATGACATCAACATACGTGAGTCTCGAGAGTGACGGTGGCTGTGGCAACGATATGTCATTACCAGGTTAGTCATGGTGGTCGCAGTAAGCCCTAAACCCTAAACCCTAAAGCCCAAAACCCCAAACCACGTGGCCTTACCGACCAGAATCAGAATGGCATCCCCAAGGGTCGCAAATTCATTGGGATCACTGCATATCCTTTGGGTACTATAGGGGCCTAAATATTTACCAATATTATGGTTCCATATTCCTTATATACTTATAATTGTGGTCTATGGTACCTTAAATGGACCTCAAGATGACACCCTAAACCCTAAACTCTACGCCAGACATCCAAACCGTAAACCCTAATCCCTAAGCCATACACCCTATACCCTAGTCCCCGAGCCATACGCCCTAAACTCTAAACTGCGTGGGTAATTTATCATCCCAGGCCACTTCAAAGAAAAAACCAGGGGTGAGTAGGAAGGGTATGTAGGAACTTTGTTTGGGGGTGGGTTCGGGGCAAATAAATAAATATGTATGTATGTATGTATGTACGTACCTGAACTCAAAATAAATCCTAGGCCCCTACCACTCGAATGGCAGGCCGGGACGACCGCCGAGGGGCAAAGGGCGACGACAAGCCCCGCTACCAGGAGCCACGGTGGATACTAAACATCCTGCATGACCCTAAGTACCATATACCTTGGGAATTATAGTACTATAGTATATTAAGGTCATGCAGGATTTTTAGTATCCACAGCATGTGACAATGTCTGACTGTGATATAGGGGCCCAGTAGAAAGCGAAATAAACGTTATGTAAGGTTATATATAGGGGTTATATAGGGTTTAGGACTTACATAAGGTTAAGGGTGTTGGGTTTAGGGAGATTCTACCCGATAATGGAGAGTCAAGTGCAAAAGAGTATGAAAGTAAAGCGACAATAGGTTTGTATAGGGGCTTATGCGGATGAGCCTAGATAATGACCCCCAAACTTTATTTATACAAGGGATATGGGGTCCTAAGCCCTCAGCCCTAAACCCAGACTCTACATCCTAAAGCTTCTACAGTAGCGAAGGAGGATTCAGAGTTCAGGAAGTTCAGGTTTTGGGGCAACTTCGTGCATAGGATCTACAGCTTATGGTCGAGGATTTAGGGTTCAGGGACAAGGATTTGGTGTGATTTGGCGCAGAAGCAGCGCCCCTTGAAGGCAGCAAAGTCACCCTCGGCCTACTTCAGGCCCAATTCGAGACCAAAACCCAATCAACAGATATGTGATGCAACACAAGCCCGTTGCCAGAGAGGCTTGCGCTAGCCCAAAAGACTTACTAGGAGGAGTGTTGGCAAGGTTTTCGCATCCGCTGTAGAGTTGTGGCTTTCGGGTCTGCGGCATGGGTCTGGGAAATTGCCAGGAAAGAGTCTACTCCAGCTCAAGAAGAGGGTACACCGCTAAACCCTACACCCTGCTAGAAGCCCTGTGGGCTGTTCAGGCACCCAACGCAAAAGGTGGATAGGATTTCGCCGCAAATCCCAGAGCTTGACCCCCTTGGTGCACCTTTTTTTCAGTGTAGTTAGGGTTACTGGTTTGATGAGAATTGCTTCATCATCTCCCACAAACCAAGTCCTTGGAGAGGATGAACCACGTGGCCATTCTGGGGGCGAGGCCGCTGTGCCCTCACAAGCGTAGTAGAAGTTTCCATGCCAGAGGGTCTTGAAGAGATCTGAAGCTTGAGAACCACCATAGTCCCCCTTAAGTAGATAGAATAGGGGGGTATATGGGGATCTTATTATAATATACCCAAAGCCATATTCTATCTACTTAAGGGGGACTATATCCATACAGAGCTGCTGTACTTGCATGTATGCAGTAGTATGTGATATCCAAAGACCATTGCGGTGCTATTCACCGGGTCATTGTTGGTAATAACTGTTACGCTTTGGTATCATTACAATAAGAAAGCCGGGGCATAGACCCCTGCTTCGATGGCGGCAAACATCCTGCATGACCCTAAGTACCCCAAACCTTGGAATTACAATTTTGTTGTATACCAAGGTGGGGGTTTCCCAAAATTAGGGGTGCCCTGTTTGGGGGGGGTCCCTATAATAATATTTTGGGGTCTATTTTGGGGTCCCCCTATTTTGGGACACTACCAGGTCATGCAGGACTGCTAGCATCCACTTCTTGAAGAATGCCCCAATAGGGAACCAGTTTAGGCCTCCAGGATTCAATCGCAGGTTTTGGTCATTTTGGGCTTGAGTGGCATGATGAATTGGTTTAGGGTTTAGGGTTTAGGGGGAAATCATGCACCACTTAGGAGGTTAAACCCTAAACCCTAAACCGCGGTACAAGCCAAAAAGGGAGGCAGAAAGATCTCCTCCATCCACAGTAGCTCTCAGCATACTCCAAAATGTCCAACTAGGGTTTTCCCAAAATAAGGGGTACCTTTCTGGGGGTCCCTGTGATAAGGAATAGTACTTTGAGGTCTATATTACGTTTCCTTCTATTTAGGGAAGCTACAAAATTATCACTGAGCCCCCCCCCTGCCTGCCCCCCATCACAAGAGGCATTTTTCATGTTGAGAAGTTTCTGCCTATGGCTTATGAAGGGTTTATGCATGTCATGTAGTGTTTGTATGATGCTGCGCGGAAGTTCCGGAGCTTCAAAACCTCAACCACCCCTTCAGCCCAGCTTCCCAAATCTTAAACCTAATCCCTTAGGTGGACCCCGCACCCAGTAATAGTGACTATTATGGATAATAAGGATTCTATTAGGGTCCTCTTATATTCCTATTATACCACTATTACAGGGTGGGAGGAATCCCTGAGCACCGCAGTAAACACCCTAAACCCTAAACCCTAAACCCTAAACCCTCGAGCCCGGACCCTCAACCCTGAACTGTGCGGCTTACATTCGAAGTAGCCAGGAACCCTGAAAGCTCGTTACTTCTTGAGACCAATCCAAGGGTTTATGGGTTCTTCTAAGCACTCCCCACACGGTTTAGGGTTTAGGGTTAGGGTTTAGGGTTAGGGTTTAGGGTTTAGGGTTTAGCCTTATTAAGCAGTATCCCTCCCCTAACCCTAAAACCCTAAACCCTGTATCTAAACAAGACTCTAGCGGACGGGGCTGGTGCAGTGGGGGGCCTAAGGGGATTACATCCCTAGACTGGTTCCTGATTGGGCTAGGAACAAAACGGGGGTTTCCCAAAATTAGGGGTACCTTTACATGGGGGTTACGGGGGTAAAATAGGGTTGTATACGGTGATATAGGGTTATTGAGGGTTAAGGGTTCCCCAAAATTAAGGGCACTCTTTGGGGTCCCTATAAGAATATGAGGACTGTAGTATTTGGGGTCTAGATTGGCGTCCCCTATTTAGGGTATGTACGAGAGTCTTCCTTGCTAGGGTTTGAGTGTCACGAAATTTCAAAACTTATCTCCAACAATGACCCAGCATAGGGGTTTCCAAGAACCTACGAACCATGGGTCCTCCTGTTTGGATTTCTTATGATATAGGCGAACGGATTCTGGGGGTATACAAGGAGGACCTGTTCAAATGATTCAATAATCCCTATTTGGTTTCGGCACTAGAAATTACCATTCACTTTCAATGATGACCTAAGACCCTACAAGACGCTAGGTACTGGTTCCTTTTGGTTCAGGGTTTAGGCTTTGGGGTTTTAAGGTTTAGGGCGTCAGCTTGATTGACTTAGGTGTTGGGGTTTTGCCTTCTGTCAAGGGACTTTAGGAGGGACCCCTAGAAGGGACCCCTAATCCCATTACCTTATATAACCCTTATATAGGCCTTATATACCCCCTATAGAACCAGGTAGTACCCATATTACTCCCAATAAGCTACAAGGGTCCCCATTAGGGGTCCCTCCTAAACGACCGTCCATGGCAACAACTCTAACCACTTTGAGTCAGACCGCTGAAAGGACCTGAAAAGTAGAGCTTCTAATTCTGTACCCTGAACTACTGTAGACCCCTAATTAATAAACCCCCTCCCCTCAATGGGGATTATAATAGGGATCCCAACATTAAGGCCCTTAAAAGGAGGGGGTTTATTAATCACGGGTCTACATTATATACCCGGTAATTTGCCGGAGCATCCGGGGGACATTTTTTCTGAGAACAACATCGGCCAGGGGGGTGATGAAGGGGGGCACCAGTAACTTGGCCGTTTTGGACCACCACCTCCGGTATGTGGACAGCACAGCTTCAACTTGCCACAGCTTGCAGGAGCATGCCGAGGGGATTCACCAGGAAAGGCTGGGGCCAAATCTCCAGGTAGGGGGCTGTCCACGATGCCTCCACCTGCTGCCAGTTCTTGAACATGGCCGGGAGAATCCTTACCTATGGCAACCCTCTTATCTGGACTGGAGGGCCAGCGAACTCAGTACCTGGCAGTAGGTTAATACCCCATAAGCAATGTAATAGATCAGGTAGTCCACTGCCTAGATTACTAAGGCCCCCTGGAGTCCATCCTTTTTCAGAAAATCCAGAAAATGTAGGGTCCACAATTTTGAGACACCCCATTCAAAGTACATGCCATGTCCCAACCAAAACATGGCTTTGAGTGGACCTTTTATTTGGGGGCTTGGTATGAGATGTAGTGGAGTCCTGCCGTTTCAATGGTTGACGACTGCTCAGAAAAGCCTCAAACCCGACACTCCAAACCCTCAAAATCCGAAATCCTAGGCCCTAATCCTGTAATCTAAACCCAGACATCCAAGCCATAAGCCTTCATCCTTAACCATAAGCCGTAAAACTCGAAGCCTAAACACCAAGCCCTAAGCCCTTAATTTCTAAACCCACATAGTAGTTTCCATTTTCTTCTCCATTATCCTTATATCATTATATAAACCTATATTGCCCCTATATAACCCGTAAACATGATGGCCATGGAGGTGAGGGGCGAGCGACGCCGGGAGGAGGGTCTGGGTTTTGTTTTCTCGAGCGGTCCTGCAATCCAGGAAAGGTTTGGTTGGAGTTTAGGGATTCGTGGGTGTAGAAGTTGCAGAGGCGTATTTAAAGGACATATTAGATTTGAATAGGATTTCAGGTTGCAGTTGAGGTTTGCTTACTCTCGCTCAAGCTGACATGAAATCCTACACTGGCTTTTTTTTTTCATGCTCGGGGTTTTGCACGTGCGTGTTTAGGGTTCAGGGGTTTGTGTCTTGGCTTGGGGTTGAGGACCTCTTACTTTTGTTGGATTTTGGGCTGTATACAGTTTAGGGTTTTAGGTCTTAATTCTGTTGGCTTAGGGTGTGGGGGTGAACGAAGTGAAGGTTGGGGTTCGGGATTCTGGCGGCCTCAGGGGCGGGGTCTCAAACCTTCAAGTTTAGGACTCGAGGATTTAGGATTTAGGGTGTATAGAGGTTCATATTTTCGGGTTAAAGTCTTTGGGGTGTATTATTTCCAGGACTTTAGGGTCTGGGGGCCGTTTGAAGGGTTCCGAATTGTCAAAAAAACATTGCCCGTAAGCCCTAAATCTTGTAATAACTGCAAAGCCTTCGGGAATCACCTCCGTGATCATCCCCGCATTTCTGTAGGGTTCCGAGCGGTACGCCCTTTTAGAAAATTTCTACATGTAAGCTATGGGCTAAAGTTAATTAGGTTGGGGACCTACACAAGGTGTATAGTGGGTATAGGAACCTATTCAAGAATATGCTAGAGCTTCAGTCCACGGGGAGTTTTTTCTTTAGTGAGCACCATCTTGGGTCCAGTGGAAGCCCACGCTTTACGACAAGACCCGCTTGCAGTACCTGGACGGCGGGGACGCTGACCCTTTGAAGACCGACGCGAGCGAGCCTCACGAGGAGGACCTGGGCGGTCACGATCCACTCGCAGGCACAGACCGCCTCGAGGAGCGCCAGATGCACCTGGAGATGAGGTGGAATCGAGCTGAGATGCTCGCGTGGTACATAAGTCCAGTTGTCTTACCTACTTTTGGGTCGCTGTATGGCAGGCTTTCGACAAGGCCTTGGAAGACTGGCGCGCAAATCCTGAAGGTGACCCTGGAAAGACGTTCGGCTGACTATCTCACTCATGGCCTGTCTGCTGTGATTCTGCAGTTCGTGAGCGCATTCTCTCGGAAATCCAGCCCCTGCGCGTGTATTGCCTGAAACTCTTCTTGCAGCCTCCCAGGTCAACAGAGGACAATGGATGGATTCCCTGGAGACGGACGATGACCGGCCGTGGATGTTGTTTGGCATGGACTAAATGGTTGTTTCCTTACGCATCACTCCCTCTCCCTCAACCATTTCCAATATTCCCCCTGTTTAGCCCCAATACAAGCCCCCAAAAAGCCCCAACATAACCCCTCTACAACCCCAATACTAACCCCAGCATCATCCCTATATAGCCCCAATACAAACCCCAACATTCCCCCTGTATAACCCCAATACAAACCACAATATAACCCTTATATAACCCCAATACTAACCCCAACCCTCATATAACCCCAATACAAACCCTTATATGACCCAATATAATCCCCATATAGACCTTATATGACCCCAATATAACTCCAATATAACCCCTATACAACCCCAATACAAACCCCAATAGTACCCAATGCAACCCCTATATAACTTATTTTAAACCTCAATATAACCCTTGTATAACTCCAATACAAACCCCAACATTCCCCCTGTAGAGCCCCTACATAAAATACTATCCCCAATATAGCCCCTATAGAACCCCTATATAACCCAAATATAGCCCCTATAGAATACTCCAGTAGCCTCTGACGTAGCACAGCAGGACCGGGGCCTCGATCGATCGCACCACGACTTCCGCGAGCCGCCGGCGGAGGACTTCCACGGAACCCGAGGCCCCAATGGAGGTCCCTTTAAAGGGCTTCGGAATTGAGTTCAGGGTTAAGGGGTTTAGGGTGTCCGGATTTTGGGGTTTGGGGTTTAGGATTTTAGTGGCTGGGTTTAGCGTGGAAGGTTCAGGGGGAGGATATTTGAAGTTCGCGTCGAGGGCCCTGTTGCTAGAGGTGTAGGGTTGGCGGGGTTGTAGTTTCGGGGATTTCTGTCACGGGGTTGGGCGGTTTAGGGTTACAAGGGTCGCGTTAAGGACTTTTGGGTTAAATAGTTCAGGCTTTAAGGTAAGAGGTCCCATCCAACAAGACCTCCAAATTTTCGGGGTATACGTATGTGGGGAAGTTTCCTGTTCAGGGCCAGCACCAAAAGAGGGGGAGGTGCAGCTAGAGATATTACTTGGGTATCTCCGTCCACAACACAGTTGAGGTTTCGGGCTTAGGGCCTAACCCTAAACCCTAAACCTCAGACCCTAAACCCTAAACTAGGGTGTCATCCCGGCGTCGAGAATCAGATAGAGCCCTCAAACAAATCAACCCAACGCTTATTTCTAGTTGGCTTATTCTCAAAACAAGGAATCCTCTTGAAGTGCCAAGGCTAGTGTGGCCCTTGAACTTTGGGGAAACAAGCCCATAGACATTAAACCCTAGACCCTGAATTGCCCCTCTTCCCAACGGAACCACAATATGGGAAATTATTTAGGCCATAATAGAATAGAATATAATATAATATAATTTACCGTAATATGCCATAATATACCATAATATGCCATAATATGCCATAATGTGCCATAATATACAATAATATGTCATAATATGCCATAATATGCCAGAATATGCCATAAGATGCCATAAGATACCATAAGATACTAGCCCCAACTATCCCAACAGGGGATCGTGGAGACGGCGCAAGGCCAGGAGCTGAACTGGAGTGTTGGGTTTAGGGGTTTATGGTATAGGGGTATAGGGGTTTAGGGGTTTAGGGTTTAGGAGTTTAGGGGTTTAGGAGTTTAGGAGTTTAGGGGTTTAGGGGTTTAGGGTTGGGGGTTTGGGGCTTGGGGTTTGGGGTTTGCGGGGCGTGTTTGGGCATACGGTTCAGGGCTTACCGGAGGGACCTCCATGTGCTGTAGTACCTTGGACTCAAAATTTCTCCCCTGAACCGCTTGCAGTGACCGCGACAAATTGATGTAGGACGCTATACTGTTGTTATCGATTTTGCCATACTTTCGCTAAACCCTAAACCTGTTTCCGTACATGCCAATATGGGAGCTTGCCTTACTAGACCTTGGTACAAGTTTTGTACGGAATTTGACTGTCTAGCGTTGGGTTAATGGAAAAGAAAATGGAAACTACCGTATTATGAGGTTATATAGGGGTTATGTAGTTATATAGGGGTTAAATAGGGGTTATATAGGAAGCGAGAACCCTATGCCAGTAAAAAGAGGGTTCAGGGCAGCCTAAACTATACACCTAGAAGTTCACATATGGGCTCTTCCAAGCATAGGGTCTCCCTTATGTCCACGTAAAATGCGAAGATCGTTATTATAGGCCCCCACCCGCCCCCAAACGGAACCGCTCATTTTTGGAACTTCCATGTGCGACTTTCTTGAAGCTGGGAGAGACATCTTTGAGAGAAGGTACGCCGACAAGAGACGAGTGGAGGGCCGCCGAGCGAACAGCCGCGATTACCAGGACGTTTCCAAGGTTCAGGATGGCTTTCTTTGAAGGAACTAATGGGAACACCAACAAAAGGAACCCCAAGAATAGATGCGTTTTGCAGGGTCCTTAGAAGTCCCTTTATTCTTGGGCTGTTAGAGTTTAGGTCTTTGAAGGCTTTACGTCGAGGAATACAGGTTAAAGGCTTTTCTTTGATTCCGATATTCCCTGGTTCTGCTTCCGCTGTTTACTTCACGCCTTACACTTTTTCTAAACACTGGAGCCCATCCCAAGGCCCCAAAACCTGAGATCCCAAACCCTAAACCGACTCCGGCCCTAATCATCCTGAGACAGTAAGACCTTAAGACCCTCAAGCTGGGTTGCTGTTGAGGAACTTAACTCAAGTTACTATCTTGGGGAAACCCTAGTATGTACAATATCCATATATACCCATTAATTGTGGTAACTTAATTTAAGTTCCTTAGCCCTAATCCCTAAAGTGTACATACCCTATATACGCTATATACCCATTGAGTTCCTTAACCCTACACCCTAAACCCTAAACCCTATATGTATACCGTTTATGGTGGACTTGCCTTAAATTCCTTAACCGCAACCCAGTAAGAACCCGTCACCTGATAGCTAAAATCCCCAAACCCTAAACCCCTGAACACCTAAGCCCTGAACCCTGAACCCCAAAATTTCCGAATCCTAAACCCTCAACAATACACCCTAAGCCCTAAACTCTAAACCTTAAACCTTAAACCCTAAGACCTAAACTCTAAACCTTAAACCTTAAACCCTAAGACCTAAACCTTAAACCTTAAATCCTAAGCCCTAAGCAGGACCGGGGCTTCGAGCGATCGCACCGCGACTTCCGCGAGCCGCCTCCGGAGGACTTCCACGCATCGCGAGGCGCCATGTAAGCTAATATGAACTAAACTCCTTAAAGAGAATTCTGTAGGATTGAGGGATTAGGGTTTAGGGATTAGGGTTTAGAGTTTAGGGTCGGGGGAATTGGGGTATAGGACTGTAGCTCATGTGACGGCTTCTGCGTTACTACGGCAACCCAAAAAGCGAAAACCTGAATTCAGCTGCCCATCTATCTGAAGCAAGACCATCTGCTGCAACCCTCAACAGGGGATCGTGGAGATGGCGCAAGGTGTGGAGCTCAGAGTTTCATGAGCTTAGTGCTGCTTGTGAGGAGACCTTACATAAAGTTAGGACTTTTAGGGTATGCGGTTTACGTCCCAGTGGGTCTCTAAGCCATATGCTGACCTACCTAGGTGGTCCACGAAGCCACTACTAGCAACTACTAGTAACCACAAGGGACGATAGCGTCTGTATCAGGATTGTGCGTGTGTGTGTGTATGTGTGTGTGTGTGTGTCTCTCTCTCTCTCTCTCTCTGTCTCTCTTTTTTCTCTTTCTCTTTCTATAATAATGCTATGTGGTCGAGGGGATAACCCGACGTCTGTTGTACAGCATAGAACTACCTTCTCATGTCTTGACATATTCAAGTGCTTCATGCAGGTGTTTGAGTAATTTTCAATACAGTTTCGTACAAGGCTTGTATAGAACGTTCGCGTATCTGTATTTGCATGCTGTGCTCACAAGTGAGAAGTTTGCGTCAGACAAAGACGTTTCACGGCACCCTACAGTAAACTGTCCGGGTAGAAGGTCGCCTTTGGGCGTTACCAAGCCTAACGTACCCCTTATATTGCCAAAATTGCGAAGATGCTTTCCATAGGACCCGAACTCAAAATGTGATCCCTTATATTTGGCTGTTGAAGCCCGTAAACCCTTACCCTAAACCCTAAAACCCTAAACACTACACCCTAAACCCTAAACCTTAAATCTCTGAGAGAAGGTACGCGGACAGAAGACGAGGGGAGGGCCACGGAGCGAGCAGCCGTGACTACCAGGATGGTTCCAGGGTTCAGGAGCTTCCTTCTAACCCTAAACCCTCAACCCCTGACCCCTCTAACCCCAAAACCCCTAAAACTAAACCCTGAATGGTGGGGAGTTTCAGGATTCTGTCCTTTTCTGGAATGGGGGTTTGGGGGTTTAGGCTTCAA
>CAJNIZ010006165.1:0-18101 GCA_905231905.1 Symbiodinium pilosum
GATCGAAGGGGGAGGGGGGGGGGTTGGCATGTATATATATATATACACATATACATATAGAGCCATGTTTGAATATCTATCCTGGTATGCTGTCTATTACGCAAGGTCCTTGCCAAGGTTACTCCCAGCTCAAGAAACCCCAGAAAGAAATAGCACTTTTGGTAACCCCTGAACTCTAAAGCCCTAAACCATCTTTAAGATACTGATCTCAGACTTACTGGTGATCAGTAGGGATAAACGGAAGACATTGCATTGCATATGGATTACATCAGGATTATATACCCTTATTCCATATTAACACTTAAACCCCAAACCTTAATTGCTACACCCTAAGCAAACCCTAAACTATAAGCCCTACACCCTAAGCCCACAGGGCCTGTGGCGGAGGAGGAGGTGGAGGCAGCGCGTAAGGGTATGCGGGAGCGGGGCTTGGCATCACAGCTGGAGCCACCGGAGGTGCCTCCGCAGAAAAGCAATGATCAGTTGAGGGTTTAGGGTCTAGGGCTTAGGGTTTTTGGGGTTTGCAGGCTTTGGAGGGTTTCTAGGGTTTGGAGGGTGTAGGGTTTCAGGGTTTAGGGTTTGGGTTTGGGACGGTTTGGGGAGACCCCCAGACAGGGGCCCTCATAGCTTTGGATTTGGGGGTGGGGGTTTATGTATACCGTATAGGATTCAATTCTTAGGAGGTAAGATTTAGGACTCAGGGTTCGAAATGCCCTTTTCTTGGCTGACCTTTTTGTTCATTAGAGTCAACGTAGGCAGGCTTAAGCTTGTTTTCCGCAAAGCCTCTTTTCCCTGTGCAGTGAAAGTGCCGAAGTCGGCAGGAGCGAAACTTACAAAGGTTTAATTAAGACTTGGGGTTTAGGGTTTAGGGTACCAGTTTCAGGGTTGAGGATGTAGGCTTTGCACGGGTTTACCGTTTAGGAGGGGCTTGGGTTCAGGCTCAAAGCAGGAAGGCAGCATATGGACATCGGTCTAAACAGGTCTCTGAACTGACTCACGCGGAAACTTCAGTGCACCTATGACAGTGAGAAGGTGTTTGTGAAATGGAAGGTTTGCAAAAACTGTTCAATGATTAAGAATGTGCCTCAAGGTTGGCCACAAGTGGACACAAGAAGCAGAAATACAGCTTGCCAATAAAACTCAGGCGTGACAGTGAGTGACAAGCCCTGGAAGAGTGGGTGAAGGTTTAGAAAGAAAGAACTGACATCCATATTGCCTGCATGGCCTTCATCACAAATTCCTGAAGTTAAGTAGCTTATGAACCCTAATCACCGGCGATTGCACTGCACCTCTACCTCTCGGACGCCATTTTTATCTAGTTGGTGGAGTGGCCGGGGTGGACCTTCACGTGTATTTTACGTCGCACTTAGGACCCCTACTACGGGTTAACCCTTAATTACCTATAATAGGAATATAAGGAAATCTCAAAGGGTTAAGCGTCTAGGGTCCAAGCTAAGTCCCAAGGAGTATTGTAGGGGAACGAAGGCCCAGAACGAGCCCAGAATGTCAGAAGATGAAAATGTTTCTGCTCCAACAATCAATCGCATATGCCTGAAAGTTGAAGAGATGGTAGTTTCTCAAAATAAGGGTATCCAAATGTGGACCCCAAACTAGTATTATCCTTGTTATCGGGACCCCCAAGAATGTACCCCTAATTTTGGGAAACTAAAAGTATTTCCATGTTCTTTTCCATTTGATTGAAGTGATGTCCCTCAGATAACCCTAAATCCTGCGCCCTAAATCTGAAAAGGAAAGATATAAGAACAAGCAGGCACATGCAGAATGGTCTCCCGCATAGGCTTGAAATCACTTCTGTGCTTATATGACCTATGGTCTACACTCCTAGTATCCCGCGTCATAACCCCTATAAATAGTCCCCTATATAACCCCCTGTAAGGAGTTTAGACCCTAAACCCTGTATAACCACATATAACCTCATATTAAACATATACTACTGAGAAGCCCTCAAGAAGAAAAGTCCCTGTATGCTCCTATACAGAAGCCGTCCAGAGGCCGCAGGCCACTGGAACTGGAGAAGATCTGGAGCATTCATAACCAAACATCCTAGAAGTTTACCAGGTAACCATCCAAGCGACTTAAGTGGTTCTTAGTTAGGAATCATCAGGGATATGTTATGTAGGTATTATATGGTAGTTTCCCAAAATAAGGGGACCCCAATATAGACCCCAAAATACTATAGTCCCCATTATGGGGACCCCCAAAAAGGTACCCCATAATTTTGGGAAACCCCCATATAGGGATTGTCTTCCCATATTCCCTAGGAAGAACCAGTGAGGAGGTAAGTGAACCTGCCGGAGCCTGCGGAAATGGCATTGTGTAGGGATCCACGTAGCAGTTTGATGGCTGTGTGGAAAGCACAGTCGGCCTGCCAACAGAGACACTCACTTAAATTAAGTTATTATATTGGGAAACCCTATTGTTTACTATATATACCCATTATGGCAACCCTAAACCCTAAACCCTAAATCGCTGTTTTGGCTCAGGTTCACTGACTTCAGGTGCAGGGGGTCAGGGCTGAGTGGTTTGTGGTGACCAGAATCCCGAAACCGGAAATCCTCGATTCCTAGTCCTAGGCAGCTAAACTAGCCCATATAAATCTCCCGGGCAGTTGGTGGATGGAAGTACTTCATGTTGACTAGTGACTGCTAGTGCTCCGAGAACTCAGATGTCGAGGTCTCTACAAGATGGGTCATTCGGGGAGCTCCATTTTGGAATTTTGCAATGTTTGAAGCAGCAGCTAGGATTCAACAAAGAAACAGGAGGATAACCTTCCCCAAGATTACCTGTGGTTGTGGGCTTGAAGGTTCCCTGACAGCTCTTGTTCGTTCCTTGTGGCAGTTGGTGCTTTCGCTTTGGCTACGTAGCAACACGAGGTACCACGAAACCTTCACCCATCTGGTTCAGGCTTTCTTCTGAGGAGTGGGGTGGCACAAGAACACCTAAAAGAGCAAAAGAGCAGAAGCGGCGATTGTAGTCCTTGCGGTAGCGTAGCAGAAGGGCATATGCAAGCAAGGGAAGCTGCTTTTTGAATGGGCTCGGCAGTCCATTGTGAGGGAATTGTAAAATTCCCCAGGCTTGGGGGGCTGCGCAGTTGCTGTTTTCGCGCCTTGGGACAATCAGGCGCGCTTTTTTTGTTTACCATCACCCTGTTTATGGGCCTTATGATGAGGCCCTAGCAACTTGGTTTGAGGAATGGGGCCCACATGTAAATACCTAAGTACCGTATCAGCCGTCTTTCTTGAATTCCCGCACACCCACCCGTACCCAGCTCACTTACGGAGCAGTCTGACCAACCGTTAAGCCAAGGTACACAGAAATCAGAGGTTGGCAGGCTGGAGGTTGCCACGCAGCATCCATCCTGAGGAAATGTATAAGGTCCTTGTACACATGGCATGAAGCCTTGTGCATTATGGACTACAACCATCCCCTAAAAGGTTCTTCTTGCTTTCGTCGTGTCTCTTTCTAAAGCCTCGAATGGCTGCTACGTTCAGACGGTCCCTCGTGGGAGTCTGCAAGGCTACGTCTTGGGGCCTAGATGATGTGAACCAGCAATCAGATTCCGACCCCAATGACACACCACTCCTCAATTCGTTCACAACCTAAGCTCTGATCTTGAACGTCGGCCCGCGGCTCTCAATCCCTCTAGGGCCCCGGCGGGCCCGACGACCTCGTAAGCAGGTTCGGATACGGGCCGTAGCTGTTCTGGGCATCCGCGTACTCGAACTGGGCCATCAGCGCCTTTGGTTGGATACGGGAGCTTTTCAAGATTTGGTTTGGGGAGGGCATGAGCTAACATAACAGGTCCAAGATTGAGAACCACAGCACAGCTTGAACGAGCTCCTGGAAAGCAAGCCTGCCACAGCAAACCTGATGATCAAACCGCAATTTGACGACATAACCTCATGTAAGCCTGAACCAGTTCTTGGGAAGTTTCACCTCGATCCATTCATACTATCATAGGCAGCACGCTACCAAGAGGTTCCCAACATGGGCAATGAAAAGCGCCAGAAACAAAAGCTTCTTTTTCCATGACTTGCAACTTTGCCGTCACAACAAGAACAAGCAAAATTAGGCTCGGAGGGCAGGCTGTCAGAATTGGGTCCATATCGAGGAATCCGAGACATTGGAAGGAGGCCCCCAAAAGAAGGACCACTTCGTTGTCAGGGCCCTAGGATGAAGTGGACCTCCCGGCGCAGATTCAGCCAAGTAGCGGGGTCTTCAGCAGCAATCATTGCAACCAGGGAGAAGGGAGAGAGGCCCCAAGAAACGTGAGCCCAGATGCTTCGGAGAAGTTCGAGGAGCATGCCATTTTCAAGTAGATGGGGACTGACCAAAATCCGGCGTCCCCTGTTGAAAGTTCATATAATCAGGATTGTCATGTGCACCAATGGATGGAAACCCAGATACTACAGAACAAGAAGTGCTTCATGATGGAAGCCGGAACATTGTCTGGCTACGGACATCCTGACTGCAAACATGCGGTGTGCAAAGAACACTTCCTTTTCCATTAGCCCTACATCCCCCAAATATGCCCTATATACGCAGAAACCCTGCTATGAGGGCCTCGGGAAACTGAGATGGAAGTCAAGTTGGAAGTAGGACAAGGCGCCCAGCCGCTTGCATGCAACCACATACTCCAAGCCCCTTCATTCAAGTTTATATAGGGTTATGTAGGGCTTAGGGTTATATTGGGATAATGAAAAAGAAAATGGAAACTACCGTATTATAATCTATAATACTCCCTATATAAACCCCTATATAACCCCCTTCAAGGAGTTTAGACTATAGCTCAGTTACGTTCCAAAGAGCCACGGACAAGGGCCCTGCACTTGTCTCCCTGGGTAGGCCTTTCGCACCCTATGAGAGTGATGGTAATGTTGGTGAAATGGATCTCCCTTCAGCTAGAAGAACGAATCCTTGTAACAGGCAAGGCTAGGCCAGCTCAACAAAGCAACGCCCACAGTGTCGCAACATCCGCATGTCTGCCTTGCGGATGTCGACGTTGGTTTGGATGGCTGCCTCACGGAGGGTACAAGGACTAATATTGACTATTACTATAATCTGCAGCAGGGTGCATCGGAAGGAACTCCTGCCACTCGTGCTGATCGAATCCCTTGTGAGCGTGATTCATAAACAACCGGGCATACTTCTATATACAGCACTGAACCGTCCATGGAGGAACTCGGGCGAAGTTTTCTGCAAGGCAATGCCATGTCTCGGATACCAACAAATCCTAAAAGCGGCCCCAACATCTAAACCGGATTCAAATCCACAATATACTTCCAAAGCATACCATTCGGTTGCTGCCCTGTTGCATCCAAACGCTGCTTCGCTTGCATCTGCGCCTGCCTGCCACGATGCAAGAGCTACTTGCTTGGGAGATCATAGTTTATGTGGGTGGTTGTTTAAATTGTGGTCCCTTTTTGGATCCCTATTATAATACGGCCCCTAATATTTAGGGTACCCAAAAGGGACCATACTTTTGACAACCACCCATGTGTGAAGGCACAGCATTCCCAGGAACCTACAGCCTGAACCTCAAGCGGTCAACTGCTCGGGCGCACCAGCCCCAGACGTTGCCAGGAGGCAGCTCGACTCGTGCGATCTGCCGGCCGTAGTCTGGGCGACCCGGGGGAAGCTCTACCTGGCGAGTTAAAGGTTTATTGGCACAAGGGCACAACTCAGCAAAGGTCGCAAGGTAGAAGTTATAGGGTATCGGATAATTGAAGGGCATGGATTATGAAGCATGAGCTATAGAGCATAGCTTAGAGGGTATGCGTTGTAGTCTATAGGTTGTAGCTGTAGCGCGTGCGATATGTAATGAATGACATGTTGAACAGTGTTTTGTTGAGCTTCATCATCCTGAACTGACTATCTTCAACAAGCAGAGCATACATTCTGGAAACTTTCGCAGACCCATCGCCGTTCAGGTTTCTAATATCTTGCTCCTAAACCCTAAACCCTGATGCCGTTGTCAGCAGCTAACAAACCATAGCCTGGGCCGCCTGAAAATCCGCAGTCATCCGCTCTCCCACAAGGATTTAGGGTTTAGGGAGCAACGCCCAGGTACCATACAAGAATGCCGCGGGCAATGGACAATGCTCTTAGGTCCAGGGCTTTATGTCTGAAGGGTTGTTGTCCCGCGTTTGTGTCAAGGGAGTCTTCCGGACATTTCGAACAGTGGCACATACATGCACAAAAATGACAAGATGCTACATTCAGAACAAAGCGTAGCCTACCAGCGGGGATTCCGCATTCCAGCCCACTGTTTGCACTGTGGATGAAAAAGGTAATACTTTATTTCAAATAAACTATCAGAAGCGAATAAAAATCTTACACTACACCTTTCCGTGACTAAAGTCTATAGACCCTGAATACTAACCCTTGTACCCCCCAGTTACAAAGATCTTTTCAGTTCAGGTTGCCAAGCTTTCTTCAATGGTCGAAGGATTCATACTGCTAGCCACTGGTAGGATCCGGCGTGAGTCGCTGATTTCTCTGTGGGCAATCCGGGAGGCTATTGTATCATGCTGGAATTTCCCTTTTCTTATTGTCTTCTCCAATTGTAGTGGAACGAAACTGGAAACAGTAGTGCAAAGACATGACTTTATTCACCTTCTCTCGTGAAGAATCCAAAAGGTGAGACGCGAAGCAAGCAAGAACGCCTCTCACCGCAGGACTTGCCGACAACAAGCCCGGGATCGCAAGTGCTGCGGAGGTGTCACGCGAGCATAATTGCAATGCATGGGAATTGCCGTATCTTCATGTGCTTAGTGCTATTGCTGACCTTGTCGCTAGAACTACAGCATTCACAGTGAACAAGGCCGTCAACAAGCTCGTGCGCTATCCTTGACTGCTCATGTTTCTGCGTCAGCAACCTCGCTTCCGGCGTTTGTTGCTAATCCCGTGGCACTGGGCATCCTCAGCCCAGGCCTTCAACAACTTGCAGATTTTCATGTGGCCTGCACCCACCGCTAGGCTGTGGGGAGTGCTGCCTTTGCTGTCGGGCGTGGCGCAGTTCGCACCTGCATCCAGCAGTAACTGCACGATGTGCAAACGGCCGGTACATGATGCGGCACATAAAGGTGTCATACCCACGTCCACGAAGAGGTCTGGCGATGGCTTTTCAAAAATAGGGAGTGGTTGTCTTGGGTCCCTCTGACGTTTTGCATCAAATTTTACATTGACTGCATTCTCATTGACAGCATCTCTGTCAGCTCCAGCCTTGAGAAGTACATCCACCACGCCTATGTGACCAGCGAATGATGCTGCACAAAGAGGAGTTTCGCCGTTTCTGTCGAAAACATCTATGTCGGCAAACGCATCCAAAAGCAACTGCACAATGACCAAGTGCCCTTTAAGAGCTGCTGTGCATAGCGGAGTCTCGCCTTCCCTGTTGCGTGCCTCCGTGTAAGCACGCGCTGACAGTAACAAACGAACCATTCCTTCATGGCCCAATTCTGATGCTGCACAAAGTGGAGTCCCTTTGCACCATGGCGGACGAATTAAAGTCCTGTGTGAAGGAGTCTCTTTCACTGAGTGACTCCATTCTTCGGCATCCACGTCAGCCCCAGCGTTCAGAAACAATCTTGCAGCTTCCATGTGGCCTTCCCGAGATGCTTTGCAGAGAGCCGTTTCCCCATCACGATCGACAGTATCCTTGTCGGCATCAGCCTCGAGGAGCATACGGACAATGCTCGGCTCCCCAGCGGTAGCTGCCAGGCATAGAGGCTTTGAAGCTCCTTGCTGGCGAAGCCCGTTCGGATTGGCTGCGGCTTTCAGGAGCAATCGTACGATTTCCGAATGGCCACGCTGGCATGCGGTACTGAGAGGGGTCCAAGTGAAAGTAGGTTCCCAGAAGCCTTCCACCTCGGCACCAGCTTCTAACAGCAACTGCACAATCTTCACATGGCCTTCACCAGATGCTACGGTGAGCGGAGCGGTATAGTCATCAAGATCTGGAAGATCACTGTCATCATCCTCATGCAAGGTCCAATCAGACCCTTCTTCTAGTCGCAGCTCTGGATCTTGAGGTCGCTGCAAGAGTGTTTCCAACACTGACACATCACCATTCTCCGCAGCGTCGTGGAGTTCAATCACCTGCTTGTACGACGTGCTGCAGAAGGGCAGCAACACCAGTTGTAGGTCGATAGGCGAGTCCAACTGGGCATCATCATCCAGGAGATTGTTGCCATGCAAAAGCCTTTGCCGAAATCGGGGTGCGCCGCACAGCTTCTGCAGTTGCCGCTTTAGCGTCTGCACATCACTCAGCTTCTCTACCGGGCAGGCAAACAAAGCTTCTCCTGCAGCGTTCCAGACATGTAGCAAGTTGGCCGAAGAATCTCGGGCACTTTGGTTCATGAATGTGACGAAGGACTAGGCAAAAATGATCCCACACAAACGGTAGTTTCCCAAAATAGGGGGACCCCAATACAGACCCCAATGTACTATAATCCTTATTACAGGGACCCCCCAGAAATGCACTCCTAATTTTGGGAATGCCCCAAATCAGCGGCTGCTATCCTTTGAACTTGATCGACTGCCACAACACAAATTCACAAACCGACGCCCACCTGTCTTCCTATAGGGGCACCAACCCTAAACCCTAAACCCTAAACCCAAAATCCCAAAACCCTAAACCCTAAACCCTAAAGTCACCGGGCAAACGCGGAGCCCAGAGCTGCGATAACGGTATAGGCTGTAATTACACGCGTGCATATCGTCCCCCCTTAAGTAGATAGAATATGGGGTAATATTGGGGTTACAAAAGGGTTATATTGGGGTTATATTGAGGATAAGGTTTAGGGTTTATAGTCCCCCTTAAGTAGATAGAATATGGGGTTTTATAGGGGGGTTTAAAGGGATAATGGAAAAGAAAATGGAAACTACTATAATACGATAGGGTATATATTAGGAATATAGTCCCCTATAAGTAGATAGAATATGGGGTATATGGGGATCTTATCAAAATATACCCAAAGCCATATTCTATCTACTTAAGGGGAGCTATATGTACATATATCTATATACATATATATATAGATATATAAAGACGTGAGCCTAACTTAGTAGCTTACTATTGCACAACTATATCACCGCGGTCATGAATGTCAAATTAATGGGAGCAGGCTGTAGTATCGGAGCGAAGGGGTTCTCTGTGCCCATGCCAGGGGTAGCCTGGGTTGCGAATGCCTAAGCTACAAGACACGGGGGTCCAAACCAAGGCCTCTCCGACTGACGAAGTGGGAACAAGAGAACAAAAGAATTCGGAATGTTGTCCTGGCTCAACCCGAATATAACTATGGTACAATATACCCCATAGAACCCATCTGTATACCCTAGCCCCCATGACCCTTTATATCCTCCCAATCTCTACATAATTTTCCATGTTCTTCTCCATCTGCTTGGCAGGATATCCAAAACCCAAAATCCTGAACATATAAACCAAGGTTCCCCGGTAACCTCTTCAAAATAAGGGTACCCATTTTCCCACTTTTCAGCTTTAATAAGCGCACCCCAAGATGAAAGGGAAAAAGAATACTACTGACCCTGAACCCTAAACCCTAGAAACTGTTCGGGAGGAGCGCCTGGGTCATCTGGTTGGAGTACATATTCCTAGCTTCGGCGATCTCTCTGCCGAAGTCCTGGCACACAGACTTACTGGTGCTTAGTAGCGAAGAAGTGAATGTATAATACAGGGATTTAGGGTTTAGGTCTACATATTCCCCCAGTTTCCATGTCATTTTCCATTTGACTCTTCATCATTGGGGAAAATAATCCTATTCAACCCCGGGGCCCTAACAACTTAGGGTGAGTAGGGAATGAGGGAACATACTACATGGGGTGATATTGGGATTATATTCCCTGATTCCCTACTAGCAAGTAGTAAGCAGAAGTATAGCAACTTTTAGCTGCAAGCATCATTCCGTGTGGAGAGTCGGGGGAGGGGTGGGTGGCAAAGGTGGAAGTGCGAAGATCTACCCGACATGACTTCCAGCTTTCAATCCCAAGCAGCTGCCGCTGCCCATCCAGGAGTTCGATAACAATATCCCACTTGTAAACTGGACAAACATAATAGTGGTAACAAAAGAAAATTAGTCGTAGCAATAGTCATAGTGTTAGTAGTAACAACAATAAAAATAGCATTGAAGGCAAAAGCAAAAATAGTAACCATGGTAGTAACAGTAATAATAGTAGTAATCATAATAGTAGTATTAACTGTAATAGTAATGGCACTAGAAGAAAAATTGAGTGACATCGTTCTTGGGGCTGAACTTTCCTCCATATGGCGCCAACGTGCAGCTTGGAAACATACCCCAGCCCTTGCAAAAAAGACCTATTGTTATTGTTATTATGATTATTATTATTGGTACCATTACTATTATACCATTATCTTTTCTGCTATTGCTACTTTTGCTACAAGTACTACTGATTTGGACTGGACTGGATGATATTTTGTTGGCACCGCGCTCATACAGGTTCGCAATTGGTGGCAGCCATTGCCATGTCCATAATGTGGAACTACGTGGCACTTAGGACCCCTACTAAGGGTTAACCCTTAGGTACCTATACTCGGAGTATAAGGGAATCCTAAAGGGGTAAGGGTCCCAAGGAGGGAAGAGGGGACGATGATCCCACATGGTGCACGGAATGAAGATGGCCGTAAGTGAGCAGATGGCTTTCTTTTGTTGTCACTATTTCGATAGCACTGAAATTACTCTGTAAACCCTAAACCTTAAACCAGAAACCCTACACCCTAAACTCCAAAGAAGCTGCATGCTGTCCTTTATGGAACACTGTGCCCCGAGATCCAGAGCAGCTGGGCCGACGGTCTGCGAAAGGACGGACTCATAGCCTGCGCCATGAAGACCATAGGGTTTAGGATTGAAGGTTTAAGGTTTAGGATTTTACGGTTAGGGTTGAAGGTTTAGGTTTAAAGGTTTAAGATTTAGGGCTCAGGGTTTAAAGATTTAGGGCTTAGGGTTTAAGATTTAGGGTTTAGGGTTTATGGGTCACGGTGAACGATTATATGAGGGCTACATGGGGATTCTTAAGTATTTATAAAGGGATTATAGAGGGCAATGGAAAAGGAGCTGGAAACTACTGTTGAGGGTTTAGGGCTTTTACCCCCCATATTGGAGAATCAAACGGAAAAGAAAAAGGAGCATGGACTGCAAACTGGTATACGTAGGGGCTTCTAGGGTGGATACCAAACATCCTGCATGACCTTAAGTACCCCTATACCTTTTAAATTGTGGTACTACAGTATATGAGGGTGAAGCAGGGGGTCTAGTATCAACAGTACTTTGGGGTTAAGGACGACTGCCAGCCGCTCAGATTCATCATGAAAAACTTCTGAAGAAGTTTCTCAGAATTAGATAAGTGACGACCAAAGCATAAGTGTGAGAATTCTGATAAGAAACGATTCCAGAACAATGAGTCAAGTCATGCTTCACACTAGTTAACTATGACAATTGGAGCCAAAAAGCGTACCGTAAACGTGAAGCACGACCCAGACCCCCGAAGGATAGGAGCTATAGTCTAAACTCCTAGTATGCCCCTTAATAAACCCTGCAATCCTCCCCTATAGAATCCCCCTACATTACCCCCTCTAAGGACTTTAGATTCTGGCTCATCTACTGCAACAACACGACCCGTCATCCTCAGCCTCCAATTTCCCCCAAAACGAGGCCTGAGCACCGGAAAAAAGGTGGGTGATGGATTTAGGGTTTAGGGTTTAGGGATGTAGGGTTGAAGGGTTCAGGGGATGCTGTGAAGAGTCATGGTCCAGAAACCATTTCCAGGAGTACCCCAGAATCAAGCTTCAATGCAAGCAGCCCCCTTAGAACCGTAGCATTGCTGAGAACCGGGCCCACACCCCAAAGCCATGATCCCAGCAAAACTAAAAAAAGCCTTTGACATCTAAAACACTGGTAATCCATCAACCCCTGGCCCTAAACCCTAACCCCCTAAACATGAACCTTCACCCTAAATATACCTCTTGCAATCCCAGCTGCTCATCGAGATTGGCGCCACTGGCACTTCGGGCCCTCTGGTTGTGGCAACCTCCCGCAGGATCTCACCTCAGTTAGCCGTTTAGGGTTGAGGGTTTAGGGTGGGCAACTAGTACTTGGAGGGTCATGGGGACTTATCAATAATGGAAAAGACAATGGAAACTACTGTACGCAATATTTCGGGTTTAGGGTCTAGGATTAGGTGGACTTAGCAAATAGGTTCATAATGGGGAAAAATGGGTGGGGGGTGGAGAGGGTATTATATGGCTTATAGTATTTGTTAGCCTACTCACTGAATCTCATGACCCTGCAAGTAAAGCGCGCCTAAAAAAGTGGGCACTGCCCTCACCGGTTGAGGCTTTAGCTGTAATATCGAGGGCTATATATGCTATCATAAAATGTCAACCCTACAGTTGCTGAATGAGGCAGTAACTAAGGCATAAACGTGAAGCGATTTGCGTTGTCCATAGGGTTGTAATGACCAGACCGGACTCAGTCAGGAAGTCCTAGAAAGACCAAGTCAGAGTCCTTGTCCGGGTCTTCCAGGTTTGCACTGAGGTTTAGGGGGACCCCTAAACCCTAAACCCAGCCTTGGGGATTCCATGCAACTGTCTTGCGGAATCTAAAAGTTTGGATCGTACGTTCTGCGTGGTAGTCGGACAAAAGATCCTGACGTGAAATGAGTGAAACCTGGAGGCAGCCGTTTAGAACCCAAAGCAGTAGTTTCCATTTCAGTTGCGATGCTCTTCTCCATTTGATTCTCCATCTTAGAAGTAATATCCCTCTAGTCCCTGTAGAACTATCAAACCATCCCATCGGCCCCTGCTATCCCTCTTTGACTGCTCGTCGCGTGGTGGTGGGGATGCTGAAGCTAAAGCGGGCATGGGTATACTGAGCCCTAAACCCCGAAGCCCTAGACACCAAACGCCCAAACCCCTAAAAACCCCTGACGCCCGAACCCAAAAATCACTAAAACCCACATCTATATCAGTGGCCCAGTCTAGATCTGAACGTTCAAGGCTGGAAAGAGTAAGGTTGACCTTTGCGGCTTCGCCTTCTGGCGCTGGTCTCTAAACCCAAAACTCTTTGGGGCTCACCCATGTTCACCCTCAACTGCACCTTCAAGGGACCCCTGATTTCCAACTTTGAAGACATCCTGAACCCCACAATGCTAAACCTAACTATGCAACCCCCCAGGACAAAAATGGGAATTTGAAGCCTGGAGCACTCCAAGAATTCCATAAGGAGAAGGGCCAGGGCACTGTACTGCGGAACTGGTGGCCCAGCGGCAGCATTTGGAGCCTTCAGAGGTGAAAGGGCACTTTGGGGGGTTCCAACATTGGGGTTCTTTTGGGGTGCCCACATATCTAGGAGATTGGTGGGAACCTGCTTTTCTGTTGGAAATTCCAATCTGAATGCTGGGACATGGTCTCTCAAATCTCCCAAGCAGTCTGGTTGTACACATTTGGCTACGTCTCAGAAGTGCGGGTCGATGTAGTACTTAGTGTCAGACCCCGTTCCGAGATCACGCTTGCTTCACAAAGGCCTACAGCCGTCTATTCAGACGTACTTGCATCCTGCTCTGCGCACGGTAAGCTCTGCGCAGGGTAAGCCTAGGGTTTCATTGCAACACGTGCCAGGGAACTCCGGAACTCCTAGAATTCTTTAAGATTCGTTCCAATACCGAACGCGAGAGTTGGATTGGATAGCTGCTCGTGCTCCCTATGTTCGATTCACACGAAGGGCCATAAATGGACCTCTAGACGAGAATCCACAAGTGGAGTGGCGCGTTGAGCAATTCTTTCTGCCACAGACCCGGCGGCACGTAACTCTATCTGGCCTAAGCGCATGGGCCCCCATGTTGCTTGCTACAAAGGACGGGGAGGGGCTGATGAGCATCTGTGCCAGGGGCTTCCAAGCTATCTTCAAGCAGTACTTTCCCATCAGAGCGCCATACTATCCAACATAATTATGCTTGACAAGTATCTGCCAACCATACACCACCTCTCCCTAACAACAAATATTCTTTCATATGTAAAGGCACTTTACTGAAGGTGACCATCGCCCTTGTTCCACCCTTGCGCCTGAACCTGCCATGGTACGACGGAGTAAGCGCCAGATGGCGTATGTGGCGCCTTTATGCATCAACTTACGGGTTCTTAGCAGGGAATATCTTGTTTAGGGTTTAGGGTTTATTACTTCTATGGAGCCCAAAAAGGGATCACTGCAATGTACTTATGACTCCTCCATCCCCCTAGGGTAGCTCTGGGTTGATATGGGAAGTTCTTTGTAGAGAATAAGGTAATAGGCCCTTGAACCTCCCATGTGGAGGTTTGTAAAATCACCGGCGCTCTTTTGGCAGTCTGTTGCTACACGTGGAGATGACACATGGGGTCTCAAGAGACTGTTCTGAGAAATCAAATGCGCAAGTCAGATTTGTGATTTGGGGTGCTCTTGCTGGGCTCTTAAAAACCCTAAACCCTAAACCGCATAAATAGGTTTTACAGCCTACTTGTCAGGTGCCCAAGCTCAATTGAGAGGCCTGCAACACAGTACTTCAGCATTATTCCAACAGCTATGTGCTTGGAATGAAAATCCTGCTTGAATCGCCTGCAAATAGTGGTGTCTGCATTGTGAGCACACCCCCGACAGGATCAAAGTCTCCTGAGAAGCCCCAAGCACGAAACACCGTGTATCCCGGTGTGTATACACATATGTACATGCATGTATATCTGCACACAACACATACCTAAACCCATGCGAACACCATAAACCCTTGTAAGCCCCCCGAACAACAAACAACTCCAGAAACCACCACGGTCCCACCCGGCGGTGGTTGCGAGCCTCGGCCGCCAGCATCGAAACCATTCCTTCCGTCTTCAGGCAAGTGCGTAGTTTCCATAAACTTGGGGAACCCTAATTTCTGAACCACCCATTTTTCTGCATGGATAATTACCGAACCCATCTTGCAGATTTCACTTGAGATTAGGGTGGTTTAGGGTTTATAGGGTTTAGGGCAAAGGTCTTTACTGTTCAAGTTATAATGGCCCTGCAGAGTAGAATTACAAACCCAGCCCACCCCTGCACACCACTGGGGCCCTCTCAAAATTCTGGAGCCTGATCATGTGGCTTGACAATAACCCTCACGATATATTGATTCAAAGCATACGTCGCATAACTATATCATACAACCATAGACTCCCAAACCCAAACCCTTCATCCCTCATCGGGAATCCTTGGGTTCCAAACCCCAACACCCTACGAGTCAATCCGTCAACCCAACCTCCGAAACCCTGACCCCTATAGACCCTAAACCCTGAACCCCTGGACCCTAAACCCCCGAATCTCTCTACTTGAAGGGTCAGGAGGACTCACTAAGCAGATCAATGATGGGGATAGCTGGGGTTGTCACTAGAGTCATATGGCTGGCAGGGGTGTTAAGTAAATTCATGAAGTCCCCCTGACTTGAACCCTCTAACTTAAATCATTTAGTGGTGTCCATCTTCTTTTTCCCTTCCTTAAGTCCCCCTGACCCTCTAAGTGCCATCTACTCTGTCCTGCAGCCACACCAGGGGGAAGGCTTCCAACAGGGCCTCCTGTGCTTGTGATCAGTGCTTAGGGGATCTGTTGCCTAGTAAACGGGTTGGGGGACTATCTTGTTTAGGGTCTATAGGTTTGTAGCGCCTGGAACCTACTGAGTAGGAAGGGTGAATGGCCTTTTTCCAGAATTCGCTTCATTTTCTCAGGGCTTGGTAACTGCTTTGCTAGCTTCGCGGTAAACCCTCCTTCAAGTAAGAGGCTTCCTAAACCCAGGCTCCGAGCCATTGGGTAAGTTTACGATTGAAGCCTTGCAGAGCTGACTGTGGGTCCAAAGGTTCAAGCGTCTGGCTTACGGTTCTAGTTTGTCGGGACATCAGAGTGTAGGTTTTTGTTGGATGTGACTCAAAAGCATGTTCCTTTTTACAGCGGGCCCTTCTTCTGGTGACTGCAGAAATGTAGACCGCGGACAAACTGCAGTCAATGCTCACATGGGAAGCCCATCGATCATGAGCGAAGAATGACTGCCTTGCCTGGCTGCAATGAGGCGGCTGCCTCGATCTCTGATTCCTGACTCAGATAGGCGCCCTTCAGAATTCTATGTGGCTCGTCTGGACTGCCGTTGACGAACAAAAAATAAGCGACAATATGATGGGTATTGTAAATTAGAGGTTTTCTTATTCTAGTGATTTAGTTGAATTTCCGCAACAGCAGCCCAGTCATTCGAGGCACCCAGAATAATTACACACAGACTAGAACTGAAACGGATGCGTATCGGGATATGGAGCCGAAGAAACATCCAAATGCAACATCTTTGGTAACGGACAATGCCAAGCACTCACTGCATGAGACGTGCTGCGGCTGATGAGATGCCAAAACAAGCGCTGATATTGCTGGAGAACCTCCCCCAAACCCTAAGCCATAAACAAACAAGTTCTCAACCAGGTCCTTACAAGTATAGTGCTGTGAAGCGGACTGGAAAGGAAGATGACACCTGCCATTTAGGGTTGAGGGCTCAGGGATACTACCCCAATAATGGAAAGTTAGCTGGAAAAATGTGGAAAATCCATTAGAAACTGTGAGTTCATAGGGGCCTCACCAGAATCGCAGAATCGTATGTTCATGCAGCTGTTTCCATAAATAGGAGGCACATTATGGACCCTAGAATTATCCAATCCATCTTCTGAGGGCTCCCAAAAAGAGGCCCCTTGAAGCCCACATGTATCATGGGTTCCGCTACTACTTAGGCATAATGGCCCCAATGAAGATTAAGGGTTATACTGGGAGGGGGGGTGTTAGTATGGAGGGGGCAGTCAGTAGCCCCCAAACCCTAAACCCTTCCCATGAACGTAAGTTGTGTCCCAGGCTAGCAGGGCCTGCCCAGCTCGCGAAACCAACTGTACATTCAGCTTCTCCCCCTGAGCATGTAGGGCCTGGGCTCAGGTGACACAGCGGTGGGGTAGAAGCGAACATTAAAAAACAGTTTGGGGGTGATAGGATTTATGGCTTCTTTTAGGAGGTTTCAGGTTTGTTTGGGCGGGGCCTTTACATATGCATGTGAATATGAGCATGTTTCATGCGGCTGCTTCTACAAAGTTCATCTAGTGGCACCACGAGTATGGAGACTAGAACTCTGATGATCCTCGTTGCTTGTCACTAGGCCTCCTTCCTCTTCATGATAAGCTCCGACATCAATCCAACTTTCCAAATTTAGAGATCTCAGGTGGTGCTAAGATTACCGTTATCAACAACCTAAACCCTAAACCGTGCACCTACTTTGGGCTACTTGGAGGCCTAGGGTGGATGTGGATGCCCTTAGTATAATACCATAATTCCAAGGTATATAGTACGTAGGGTCATGCAGGATTTCAGTATCAACCTTGTACGCCCCTACATAACCCCCCTTTCCATTTCATTATCGATTTTCTTTTCCATTTGATTCTCCACGATTGGGGTAAGATCCCTAAACCTAACCCCAAATACTAGACTAGTATATTTTCTTTTCCATTCCCGTATATACTCCCCCTATAACCCCTGAAAACCCCATAAGCCTGTATGTTCCCCATATAACCCCACTATACTCCCCATATAGTCCCTCTATAATCCCCATATAACCCCTATGATCCGCATAATCAACTCTAAGGATACTCAGGCCCTAAACCCTAAACCCGAAATCCCTAAACCCTAATCCCTAAACCCCAAATCCCTAGACCGTAAACCCTAAACCCTAAATCTCTGATCCCTACACCCTAAACCCTAAATCCCTAAACCCTATATCCCTAAACCCGAAATCCCTAAACCCTAATCCCTAAAACCCGAAATCCCTAAACCCTAATCCCTAAAACCCGAAATCCCTTAACCCTAATCCCTAAAACCCGAAATCCCTAAACCCCAATCCCTAAACCCGAAATCCCTAAACCCTAATCCCTAAACCCTAAATCCCTAGACCGTAAACCCTAAAATTAACCCTAAATCCCTAAACCCTAATCCCTACACCCTAAACCCTACAGAAAGGACTGTTGTGGCGTG
>CAJNIZ010006166.1:0-18100 GCA_905231905.1 Symbiodinium pilosum
CGGCGGGCCGCCAGCGCTGAGTCTGCCTGGGGGAGGGCCAACAGTTGGCCTGTAGAGTTTTTAGGGATTAGATTAAGGGTTTAGGGTTTGGAATTTAGGGTTTGGGGTTTGGGATTTAGGGTTTTGGGGTTTAGGGTTGGTTTAGGATTTGGGGTTTAGGATTTAAGAGTTTGGGTTTAGGGTTTGGGGTTTAGGATTTAGGGCTTAGGATTTGGGGTTTAGGGTTTAGGATTTTTTGGGGGAACTGGCGCGGGCTACTTCTAGGGTCGGAGGGACTTAGCAAGTACGGTAATGTTGGGGAGAACTGAGATTGCTTTGAAACTTATAAGGGTTATAGTTGTGAAGCCTCCCTTGCCCCCCAAGTAGAGTGTTCTTGGGGTGCAGTGCCTTTTTTGGCTCCTGTTCCTACAGCAGGATGAGTAAACGCTAATCTACGGCCCAGTCACCCACTCCCCACAAGAAGGTATCCGGTATGCAGCCGAGGTTTTTGATATTCTAATTGGGCTCCAGGCTGAGGGAACCGATAGTAGAAACACTGCTTTTAAAAGGCCTTATTGGGTTTTCCAAGGAATTTTGGGATTAGCGTACGGGTTCTTACGGAACCGAGTCTATTTTGGGCAGGAGTCGGGGGTTCGGTTGGCTCAGGTGGTGAAAATCATGTCACGTAGCGCGAGATATTTGGCATTGAGATTGTACCGGTTCAATCGAAGCTTTGCTCGGGCTAGGCGTTGGCGTGAAGGGTAGGTGCGAAGGGTTCGCGTCTTGGGCGTTCTCACAGCACGGGGGCCTGCCCTTCATGGCGAACACCTTATAAGGACCTATCGAAGTATGCTCTTCTCATGTCAGGTTATGCAGACAGAACTGACTCCTAAATACATTGGGACCCTATCCTCCCAATAGGAGAACTTCTCATAAAGCAGTGGACTCAGAGTTACAGGTGGAGTAGATAGCTCTCCAGCGAAGATACAAGGCAGAACTGCGCGGACCAAGGCCCAGAGGGGGACAAAGCAGCACAACGGCTCCACAAACCCGCCGGGCCAAAGCTTCCGCCTTTTACCCTGAGGGTCCAAGTACCCAAATAATACGAGCCATAGTCTAAACTCCGAGTACCCCCTTACACACCCCCATCATACTCCTGTATATTATCCCCTATATAACCCCCTTCAGAAAGTCTAGACTTGAGCTCACATGGCTTTAAGGTAGCTAAAGCCCCAGTAGTTGAGTACTTAGACCCTTGGGGGGCACCCTGAGCTCCTTGAAGAAGCCATGGTCAAGCTGTTTTGAACTGACGGGCACAACCCTCAGGGTCCACGCACTCAATACTAATCATTTGGGCCAAAACGGGGGTTCCTATATAGGTACTTTGGGCCCTCATTATGTAACCCTACACCCGAAACCCATACTATTTAGGTACTTGGACCCTTAGGGTAAGGCCCGGATTCAGGGTTTGGAGTCCAACCAAGGTTTGGGGGTTGGGATATAGTCCCCCTCAAGTAGATAGAATATGGGGTTTATGGCGATCTTATTATAACATACCGTAACATACCCAAAGCCATGTTCTATCTACTTAGGGGGGACTAACACCCCTAAACCCTAAGCCCTAAATAGTAGTTTCCATTTTCTTTTCCATTACCCCTACATAACCCCAATATAACCCTAATATTCTATCTACTTATGGGGGACTAACACCCCTAAACCCTAAACCCTAAATTTTCTTTTCCACTGAACCCTAAACCCTAAACCTAATATCCTATCTACTTAAGGGGGAACTATAGGTTCCGAGCGAGGCTCAGGGGGATGGTCAAAAAGTTACAGCTACAATGGGTTGAGGGTTTAGGTTTGAGGGTTTGGGGTTTAGAGTTTAGGGTTGGGGGTTTATAGGGTTTTGGGTATTAGAGTTTAGGGTTAAGGGTTTATACGGTTTAGGGTTTGGGGTTTAGGGAATCTTTGTGAGTGATAGGGGGCCCTGCTCAAAGATTCTACAGAGAGTCTCTTCAGAAACTCCCATGTTGATAGTAGTAGAAGAATCTACAACACCGTGCGCCCCTTGCACTTTCCGCCTTCTCTTGGAGCAAATCTTACAACAATACCGATGCCCAGAAGTATGAATAGTTTACGTACTCGAAGTGAATGCTAGATTTCTTCCACCCATCGTAGGCACACCTCAACTTAGATATTGCCAACTGGACTTTCAGTGAATACGGTGACCCTTGCATACACTCATATATCATCCTGATTGATCCTGTTTATTACAAGCACCCCCAAAAAAAGGGACCAAACTTTTGTTGAAACACTGAACCCTGTAAACCACTACATAATCCCAGTTCCCATTTGAGTTTCGTCATTTTGGGAAATCACCAATGGGACGGGTTGCCCCATCATCTGCCAGCCCGTCGCCGGAGCTCTTCCCGATCGTGACGATGCTAGCAAGGATGGAGGTGCCCGCGGACGTGGACACGCCAGTGTCACTGGCATTCCTTATAAAGGTGACATATAGGGTTATATAGGGGTCATATAGGGATAATGGAAAAGAAAATGGAAGCTACTAGTTTTCATTATGTAGGCAATATGGTCTACAAGTACAGTTAACTCTCGATGAATCACATATATACATAAGTAATGCATGAGGATTTGAAGGGTGCTATCCTTTGCCATGCGCTGCCAGAACCTCAGCGGCGCCTCGCCTACAAGATTTGACGAACAACTCGAACCTACTAAGTAGAACCTCGACGTGGACATCATACATCTTGTGCGACCCACAAGCAGTCATCTAGCGCAAAACGCCCCCCCCCCCCCGCACCTAATCTTTGGGAGACATTCCCACATACCTGCAGCATAGCACATGCAGCCAAATAATGTGGCATCCCAGTTGCAATGCCAAGTCCAGGCCTTTGGGGAGGATGGATTAAAGCAGGATTTGGGCTTTGCCGCTTTGGGTGGGTCTTATGGTACCTATTTGTACTATAGCAGGGCTTTTGGTGCACTTGCTTGGGCCTTCTTATCCTACTAACAGCACAAGACTCCCCATGCCTGCAGTCGTTGAGGCTGAACTACTGCTAAACTTTCAGGTAGCCATGACCACTGTTGACATGTGATGAGATTGAAGTCTCCATGAATGGGGGGCCCTCCTGTAGACCACAGTACTCTAGATTCCTCATTTTAGGGACTCCCAAAGTGCACCCCAAATTTTGGATCACGCCCTCTGTCTACAGAGCAGTTCGCAGTTGATGTTTTAAGCGGCTTCGTTGTGAGCTCGACAGCCCTCCGACTCTTACGGGTCACCTACGCAAAGGGTCCATGTGGCTGTATAGTGTGTACTTAGCCCCTGAAGTAGGTAATGGGAACCCCTTTGGGCCCTATCAGCAAACAAACCAGTACCTATAAATGGACCCTGTGGGCTAGAGTGCTCCGCTGAGTCCTCAGATCAATTTCATTGGAGCTCCGCGAAACTTAGTTCGGGGAGGTAAGAACCTGTTGAGTTGTATAAGCCCCTATATTCATTGTCGCTTGACCAGAATTGTCTTCTTATCGTTTTTTTAGTTTTGGACGTCATCCTTTTCGTTATCGTTTTTTTCTCTCAGCATGTCCCAATTAAAACCCCACATGTTGCACTGCGCACGCGTGGCCAAGACATTATCCTCCGCCGCTGGGTTATTGGACAACTACACGTGATGGTACTAATTACCTGTCACACAACTTCTCAGCACTTCTATATGAGCCATAGTCTACACTCCTAGTATCCCCCTTAATATCCCCTATGGCAGTCCCCTATATAAACCCCTATATAACCCCCTTTAAGGAGTTTAGACTATAGCTCATATGAACCTTGTATGCCTTTATACCAAGCCTTGCTGCGGAAATGGCTCTCAATCTCACAGCATGGGGACATTTCTGAACATGACCCCTCTACAATACGAACCAGGGACCCCGTAATCATTTTACCTAGTTGAAAAACTCACACAAGGAATGCCGCAGATCCTACATCCTTAACCCTGAACCAGGAAGGAAGAAAATCCTCTGGGAAGCTGGCAACTTCCGAGAACATCAGCCGCGCGCGTCAGTGACGACTCATCGGCTGCGCTACCACTGGATGCCACCACCTACATGGGTGTTTTGCAGTGCATGTTGCTTACGCATTCCAGGATACTGGAGGTTCAGGCCTTACGCTTCAGCATTCATCAGCTGCACGCACGATCCCTGGATGACGTCACCTGGCAACCTCCCTCCGCTGGAACTGCTGTTCGACGCATTGGACACATACCTGGACCTCCCAAACACGCATCATGACAACCCTTCACTGCAAAATCCGGGGCAAATAGGCGCTTGTTCTGGGTATTTGGAAGGTCTGGACACGTCTTCTGTAATGTTTGTATAGTTTGTACCGTCATTCTGGCGTTGCAAGGGGATGGCAACTTCATGCTGCGATTCCTTTGAGATTATCGGCGTGGGAAAGGAGTTTCTCGCCGTCAGGGCCTTTTCTAGCCTGTAACAGTAGTAACAAATAATGATATTATAAGAATCGTCATGGTATTGATACTTGGTGATAGAAAGTATAATGGCAATAGTAACCGTGAGAATAGCACCTAAGAATGTTAATCATAATCGCAGCAGTGAGTGCAATAGTTATATGATATCACTGTCGGCACGAAACAATCACCATTAAGCTTCGGGCTCATGCGCACGGGAAGTCACCGGGGAAAAAGAAACATCGGTTCTCCGCAAATCTCATATGTGCATAAATATTTATGTGCACATGCAACATCCCCACGCATCCCTGAAGTGCAACAAGCCCTTTAACCCCATGCTCTAAACCCTAAGCCGAGCCCTAAACCAACCCGTGTCAAGCCTGCTTTAACTCCAACATATTATGTAATTGTTTCCATTTTCTTTTCCATTCTCCCACTGTAACCCCAATATATGTGTAAAGCCTTGTTGACACTTTCTCCCAGCTGTTGGAAGCTCTCCTCAGTCGCCTCGACCTCTGCTGCTCTCCGAGCACACAGGGCAGCTCCGTGAGCGTACGTCAGGTGGCTTTTGGCTGTGAATGGGGTTTTGGGGCTTATTCCGCTACAGCTGTATGCCGGGAGAGAGAGCCCAGAGATACATAGATAGGCAAATAGATAGGTGTAGATGTATATATATATATACACATACACATATACATATATGTATATATGTATGTGTATATATGCGTACAGGTGACAAGATGACGTTGGCAATTCAGGCTTCTACCGTAAAACAGGCTGTGGACTAAGGATTCAAGAGCTGAGAGGTTGAATTCTGCTGCATAATGGTGACTGCAAGGAAAGCAAGAGCTCCCTCCCACTCTGAGGAGGCACCTATCCTGACTGGAGTAACTTTGTAGCCGTAAACAGAACTCAAATTCTAGCCCGCAACCCTAAAATGCAAAGCACAACATGGAAGCTTGCCCAAACTACTGTTCCCACAAAGATGACCAAAAACGCATGTTGTATCGAGCAAGCAACTTTTAATGAACGGTATCATAGTCAAGGACTCCAAAATCCCAAGATCGCGTGCCTTCAACTTTGGTTGTGACTCATGCTTGTAGTCCCTCATTCTCGGGGTGTTGCTATGGCTCGGCATGTTGTGGCTCATGTGAGAAATACGGGGATGCTTGAGAAGATGGAGGGACCTTTTCTTTGCGCTGGGCCTTGTCCCCGTCATCATGACTTCGTGAGGTATCCCAGATGCTATTCACCACCTTGGCAACCTAAGGCTCATCAGCTCAAGTACTACGTCTGCCGCATAATATACTCCCTCACTTTAATTAGGCACTCAGTCGAAAATGTTTGGACATAGACATATGGTGGACGTCTGAAAGTTTGAAGGTGCCGATCGGAGCGGTTCGACTCGGAAATCAATCTTCCAGCTTTCCGCTGTCCCAGTTTTGTGGAAGGAGGCCCCTGCTATGATTAGGTTGCCTTTTTGCAAAATCTTCCAGCTTCCTAGTTGGTGCGCTTTTGCACCCAGCAAGCACACCTGCACACCCAACCTACCCCGGGACACGGACACTCCTGCACATGTGGATGGAAAAGGATGCAATTTTCGTCCTGAAAACATGCTTTCGTTCAACCTCGCAATGCTTGCATCGTGCGGGCTCAGAATCCCAGGTTGCATGTCATTTTTCATTTTGTGCTCCATTACCCCAATATCCCTGGGTAACCTTTGCCTCTGTTCCTGCGGTATTGTTCCCTCCTTAGCCTGGGCATTTCATTGTCGAAGTTCTTGGCACGTACCGCAATCTGTTTGCCGTTACATCCGTTGTGTAGAGTATTGAGATATCTATATACCACCATTTAAAAAAGGTATATGATCCCTATTTTGAGTGTATACGGGTAGATGGAGGGTCTAGGTATTATAGATGCAAAATTAAAGGAAAGCGAAGGATTGTTTTTGGAGCCGGTGCTCTACTAGTCTCAATATACAAACCCAAATAATATGGTAATTCCCAACATTCCAGGACCCTCCTTGTACCCTTAATTGGGGATATATGGTCCCTAATAATGGGTACTTAGGCCCTAATAGAGGGTAGGAGGAGGGTCTAGGTTCTTCTTCATTCCTTCATGCCTAGGATTGAGCCCTGCCAGGGCTACGGCGATGGAAGTCACGCTTTCGAGCGCAGTCAGGGCCAGGTCAGTGACCTGGAGAAAGTATGGGCGAATAAGCTGGGGTTTATAGGTAGGGAGAAATATTTTTCCCAAGGGCTTATAGGGGATGTACAGGGATGTGACTTTCGCATTTCGGGCTTCGGACCGAAACGGCTAAAATTCTTAAAATGCAAATGGAAGAGTATATGGCAACTTGCCTTGTATAGGCGAAAACCTATGTGCGGGTTGAAAACATGGCCGCGTAGTACGGCCCTTGATCCTGGGGTCGCCCTTTCAAACTCTACAAGCCCAATCAGAAGCCCCTATTTAGGACCCAGGAAACAAGTAGGTGCCCTTGTTAGGGCCTGTTTTGGGCCCCTACAAAATGCTGAGAACTGCAGGCCTTATGTTGAAAACCTTCAGAGGAGGAGCCGAACCATGGCTCCCAAGCATATCCTAAACGCCACATCTGAAGCCGAGCCCTTAGCCTGAAATCCTAACCTTCTAAAGCTGAACACTTGGGATCTGCCTGATTCTACTTCAAACATAGCTATTGGGGGACGTGAATTATCATCTGGGTGGCATAAAGCCACCAGTTATCATTCATGAATAGGCTCTCCTATTCAACAAACAAAATCTGAAGTTGTCCCAAAACGCCACCTAATTAGTTTCTGGGTCGATTATGGAGAAGCCTACCTTATCAGGAGCATCAGCATCACCCTGTCATAGTCCTGATATACTTGCTGTAGAGTATGCCCTGAACCCTATTCTGACTATCTCGTTCTGTAGATTCTAAATCCCGAACCCTAAGCCTTTTAGTAACCAAACTTGGGCCCCTGCCTGCTTCTGTGACTCCGCATCTGAATCGGTGGCGGCTCCTCCAACGGCTGTTGATTTTACCAACATTATGGTTGCTTAGAAGGGGTTATGGGCATCAAGTGGGAAATCATCAAATGGATTGTATGCATGTGGAACCGCTTTACTGCAGCTCCTCTACCAGATTGGGAAAGCTCCTGAAGATAAGGCATGCTACCATGATATTCTTCGATGCCTGCGATTCAATTTCTGCTAGTCCTGCATCCCTTACGTACCATGTCCTCAAGGGCGGTGAGTCCAAGGGAGGTAGTTACCAGGAAATCTCCCATGGGAGCAATGGGGAGGCTAGGGCAACAGGCGAGATTACCAGGTTTCCTACCCCCGTGGACCAACCTCCTGCAGAACAGTGTCCTAATATCAAACTGCGTGGTAGTTTCCATCTTATTTTCCAGTCCGTACTTTATGACTCCTCCCAATCTCACATTCGAGAAGTCCCCGTATATCAAACCCAGCATCCCTCATGAACTGCTGTCATGGGCCTGACATCTCTGTAACAGCGTTGAGCGATGAGAGAATCTTGTTCGGATCGCTCGACTGCTGAACAGCGGCCTCGGACAGGCCAAACTGAGGTCCCTACCTAAACTTCGATACCCCACCCGTATTCTGGGGTACATAATTTTGTATATACGAGATGCTGGACATAAAGTTAAGTATCCTAAAAAAGGAGCAGCATGTAGAGGTCTAGGTTGTTCTGATGCTCAGCATGCAAGGACCACATTCAATATAGGCGCAGATGGCTGAAGATGATAGTTCAAGTTCAGCTGTTCTTTCTTTGCATGGCGCCGCGCATCGTTAGGCGAATGTCGAACGAAGCCATGGTGAACAACTGACATCTGGCTTCTTGCAAGCCCTTGCTTCTCCGGGCCTCTACAATAACCATGAAAGCTGAACTCCCAAAACGCATCTTGTTTTGCTTGCTATGGAATTCTCAAGGAAGGATCCTGTAAACCCAGCATTGTAGCTTCCAGTTCCTACAAGCCCCCCAGTTTGAGCCTGAACCCTAATATTAAAAATATTCATATGAATATTAAAATATTCATATTATCAATATTAATACTATTAATAATAGTAATATCAATAATATTAATATTAATAATACTGCTGGAGCTGCCGAGGGGCAAGGGCGTTGGTTAGGTCGGCTGTGGAGAGCGTCTCCGGGCGCTTCACCCAGGGCCCCAACACAGCCGCAGCAGCTGTGCCACCCAGCTGATCCCGGGCGCCTTAGAAGTAAGACTAGGGTTTAAGGTTGAGGGTTTAGGGTTTAGGATTTAGGGAGACTAGCAATGGACCTGGTTTGAGACAGAGCGTTTGCGTGATGCTCGCACCCGTCGTTGTTTTACAATTTCATGAAATGAAGGCATTGTCGTCTGGATTTGTAAAACTGTAGAAACTGTACAAATTGTGCTACAGACACTTGGCACACACAATGACCTACACATCATGCATAGAAAGTGTCACAACAAGCAAGAAGCAGACCAGCTAGATATCCCAAGACACCGTGGTAGCAACAGTAACTAGGAGTAGCAGCAAGACTTGTAAGACAACCATAGCCGCAATCTACTACAATAAGGAACTACAATAAGGACACCAACCGCTCTCACCTGCGGGGGTTCATAGACACGGGCCCCAACTATAGGCCCCAACAAGCCATAATCCTTATCAATTCTAGGGACTCCCCAACCCAGAATCTTAAGGAAACCTCCATGTATCCAGAAACCGCGAATCCTACACATCGCCAGGATGCGGGCAACTGTGAAGTAGGTGCCACTGGCCAGATCCAGGCCAGAGACGCTTGCGGAGGGGCTCCACACCTAAGTCTGACGGTCTAAAAGTTTTTGGGGTTGAGGGTTTTGTTGTTCAAAAGCCCGGAGAATGCGAAAAGCGTTCCATGCCCCAAGCAGTGTGCTAACACTGCATTGGGCTCAAGGGTTAAGAGTGTCGAGCCTTGATTTGTGTGTGTGCGCGGGGCACTCGGCCGGTTCCACAGGCTCCCGTGTGTATAGTCCCCATGAAGTAGATAGAACATTAGGATTATATTGGGGTTATATTGGGATAATGGAAAATAAGATGGAAACTATTTAGGGTTTAGGGTTTTGGAGTCGTCGCGCTGCCGTCCCGCGTGGAGCGCCCTCACAACATGGGCTCGCCCGTTGGCCGTCTTCGTCGCAAAGTGCGCAAGTGTGGTCGTTATGGGCTTTTTTTAGTATTGCGTCATGCCTGGACTCAAAATTGCGGGGCATCCTCGCACTTCGAGTGATCTTGGGGTGGGTTCAGGAGTGGTTCTACATCCCTCCATCCCTTTTGGAGCTCTCTCTGGCTTACTTGGGTGTTAGTAAGGAATGAGGGAATATATAGGGATTATATAGGCAGTATCTTCCCATATTCTCTACTAAGAACCACTAGGTTGGAGTGGGTTTGGGGTGGGCACTGAAGAGTACTCCAAAGTGGTTTTGGAACTCTCTTGGACGGCTTGTCGAGTGCTCTTGCAAAGGTCTCGCTCTTTGGAGTGCGCGTCGAGAAATCTTGGCGTGCACTGCAGAGAGTGCTCTTCGCGTGTTCTTGACCCAGGCATTCGTGGAGTTCGTGGAGTGCTGGAGAGCCATTCGCGGCCTCATGCTGTTCGAAGTATACGCCGGCACGGTAGCGTGATCTAGAGGTTTGTCGGTTTAGGCTTCAGGGGCCCAAGCAATGAAAACATAGCATCCACGGCTTTTCCTAGAGGATTTCTATTCAGACTGCTATACTAGAGTAGGTTTGCAGGCCCTATAAAAACTTTAATCTTGTATGGCTCTATAAGGATTGTATGGAGATAAAGGGTAATGCATCATTTTCAAACCTAACCCTGTACAGGAGCTTGAAGACTCGCAGTGAAGCACAAGGTTTTCAAATAGGCTTGAGGGGGGCAATCTAAAATCTGTTTACATATGTAGGGATTCAGAAGGACGAGCCATGGGCATTTGCAATCGATCAGATAATTTCACCATCCCCCATATTCAATCCCACAAAGGCGTCTCACACGGCGACTGCAACATTGATGGCCCCACTTTAGGGTTGTTAGCTTGAAGAAGGGTAGAGCGTGGTCTTGGAGTGGAAGAAGATGGTAGTTATATTATGGTCCACACCACTACCCTCCCCCAAACTGACATGGAAGGGGGTTTAGGGGTTTAGGGTTTAGGGGCTGAGGCTACAAGGACTGCGACCCTTTCTCAGGGCCTGTGTGAGCTACACTCAATATTTCCCAGATAACCAATGGACATGGATTCCTTTTGAGGACTGTATTAGGGAGAATACTCAACCCAACGTCCACCCTTAATGGTCCATCGTAACCCTGATAGCGGACGTCGTTAGTTTTTGAGGGGATAAACCCTTAACCCTAAGTCGCCCCTAAAAGAGCCTAAGTCCCAAACAAGCAATCCTGTGGTGGGCTTTACACTGTATATTTCAATATTTCACACAACATTGACCAAGGAACACCCACCAACGATCCTCCCAGCTTGGTCCAGTACCTGGGCATTTGTCAAAGCAGGGGCACCCTTGGGAATCCTGGGATATTCGATGATGTCGACCATATTGCGAGGTCAACGGCTTCTTCTGCTGCTTCTGGAGTCACTTCGAGCTTTGCTAATTTTTCATGCTCTTCATTATCCTCAACAACATCAGCACCATCCTGCTGTTTGCCTCCTGGGGGTTGCTGTTCCTGGTGACTGTCAGTTTGATGAACACCAGCGCCTCAGCTCGTTGCCCGCATGGCTGTGGGTTGCTGTGAAGCAACTCAAATTAAATCATCACAGCATGGGTATATAACGGTGTCTAGTAATGATAGGGTTTCCTTGCTCTAGTAACTTGATTCAAATTCCTTAAAAGCAACCCACCGCATCTGCCATGCTGGACCATGCTCACCGTAACACATGCTTAACCAACGGGCTATGGAGCGCCCTGATGGACTCATAGCTGAAACACGGGTAGGGTATGAATGAAACCAAGGGATATGCAACCAAGGCATAAGGAAATGAACGAACCGTGAACAACGTACAGCACAGAACTCTAAGTATGAGACTCGGTCGACAGCTCATTTTTCATGAAACTGCCATAACCCTGAGGGTCCAAGTATCCCATAACCATATACTTATCCCAAAGCTGTACAACAATTACTAGTACCAAAATGACCTAAACCCAGAACCCCCGATTATTGGGCAAATGGACGCTTCGGGCCTTACAGTAACATATCAATTCAGCGACTCAGCTGGGCGATTGGGAGAACTTAGAAACCGCATCTTGGCTCACTGCAGGCTCAGGAACTCCAGTTCAAGGCTTATAGTTTGGGTGAAGGGTCAGGGCTATAAGACTCAGGGTTGAGGGTTTAGAGTTGAGGGTTCACCGATTAGGGCTTTCGGCTTAGGGCTTCAGTCTGGCGACTCACAACCGTTGGTGTGAGCACCTAAAAAATCACAGGGATGTATGGAAGAATGGAAAAGGGAATACAAACCACTTCTTCTACATAGCTGGGATGTATTGGGATTGTGTCGGGATATATAGGAGAATGGACAAGAAACCAAAACCTACTTTATCGCTGGGGCATGTTTAACTACAGGGATTGTGTAGGGGCACATAGAGGAATGGCTAAGAAAATTGAAGCTACTAGTGAATTGTTCCTGTCAATCTCTTTCACGAAGATCGAAGATCAAATTGCAGACAAGCTGCTGTGCGCTGGATGGATCATTGAAAACGATGGTTGGCGTCCTCAGGTACTCCGGAAACGCAAGCCCAGGAAGACCGGCAACATGATGAAATAACCTAGTTGGACAAGCCGCGGAAATCCAACCTTTATTATCAACATTCACAATGCAGAAGCAACTCTTCTAATTCCGCTTACGATGCTGCACTACGCTCATGAGAATCGTGTCATCCCAAAATAACAGGGGGAAAAGCAGATCAACAATGATGTCAGTTATTTTCGCAAGGGCAAGTCACAACCCATCTTCTCATTCCCTTCTATCAAGAAGCCGGTTACAGGCAAGAGTCTGGAAAGCGGGAGTGGCCTGCAGGCCACTTCCATCCTGGCCTGTGCATGCCCAAATTGGGCAGTGCTCAGGTTGTGCAGGTACTAACAGGTACATCGAGGTTTTACAGGCATGGCAGATAATTCAAAAGCTGAGCATCTGCGGGTCAGGGGGTGCTGGTGTCGGGGTAGCAAGCGCCAGCACGGGACCATACGATTACAGGATATTACAGGGAAGGACTCGTACCAGCCTTCCCCTATAAAGAGAATATTGTGCGTGAACACACTGTTCTGCTGGAAACATGGACGCCTACCATACAAGAAGCAATCCAAGCTGAACTGCGGCAGTGGTATCCCCCGAACTTAGGAGTATGTTGCCCTGCAGAAGCTACCGTCCTTCAAGAGGGCCTACATGGGGTGCCAAGTCGGCTTCAGTGATATCCCGCGCTCTTCGATGGCACACCCTGACCTGATGCAGTAGCTTTGACCCCTGTGGAAAGCAGTGCCTGGGGCACCTAATGCCTCTCCATCCAAACCTGCCTTTATCTCATTTTATCTCACTACAAGCCCCGACTACTCACATGACACATGTGTCTGCTAAGCGCCTTCCGACACTGTGTATCCGTCGCCCAGAGGGAAGATGTAGAACGCATACTCCAAGGATGAGGCATCCTGTGCGCCACGCGCCACTAATGAGTGCATTCGCGGCAATGCTACCTCATGTGTTCCGCCTCCTACAACACTCACCACAGCAACAGCTACTTTGCCCGTCATCTTGCCCCTCCTGGTCTACTACCCTGAAGCTCGAATGCTCCTGGATCCCTCCAAGATTCATCAGGGCGAGCTGACTTGGGGCTTGCAGGACAGGCCAACTGAAACTGCGCATGGTCTCCGTCAAGTTGTGCACAGAGCCGTGCCCCAAACTCAAAGCGCGGTCTGCTCGTGTTCAAGCCTACATGATCTATACATTATTTGCAAGCCAATGTAAGCCCACCTCAAGGGAGGCATCATTTTTGAGTCTCCCAACACTCCTCATCCGACCACTCTGATGTGGAAAGTCGGAACTTGTCCTTCCTCGGTCCAATGCTCAACGTGTGTAAGTAATTCCTAGAAACGGGTGCTCGGTGAACCTCAGGGACAATGGGGATTGGTATGCAGATTATAGATACTCTTCAGGAGTCATGATATCTTTGGTAGGCTGAAGTGACTGTGAACATCAAGGACGATTACCTGTGCGAGCCCTTCCTTGCCAATTACTAAGGAAGCAACGTAAGCCATGGAATTTCTGGGAGTTGGGTTTGAGGCTTTTGGGCAGGTGCTTGCTTGAAGAGATTCAGAAAGAAGATGATTCCAAAGAGGGCATGCTACTCATCGAGCCTAGAACGGAACGGCATCCGTAAGCCCCCGAACTTCAACAAATCCCATAAGCCTGGAGGGGCTGGGGCTACCCATTCCGCTGATCAAGTTGAACACTCTGCCGGAAAATTGGGCACGTCTTGATTGTGCCATCAGAAGCAAGCATCAAATCTGCGTCGTTGCGACGAAGCAGCAGCCCGCAGCGACACAGCCCACATGATGCGTTCGACAAATATGCTAAAATCCCCATAAATGCTTAGCGCAAATCCGCAAATACCCACAGTAGGAGTAAATCCTTCATGACCCGTCCTATGGCACGTTGCCCTTTCTGGAAGACCTGCTTGCTTCAGCAGGGCTACAAGGCTTCTCCAATCTCTGGAGTCGCCGTGGCGCGGCCGGAGGACGGCGGCGCGTCGGCTACGAAGGGTAGGGACCTTGGGTACGGGTAGGCTTACTTGTGGGGTCAGGGGGTTAGTAAGCATACCTTCGTAAACTTATAATCACCCCAGTCATCCGGAGTATAAACCTACTTACCAGGTCCTGCTGACCCCTGAAGCATGGTTTACGCTTAGGGTCGGTACGTTCCGGGTTGTGATATGAAAGCCTGGACATCTCGACCAGCGTTTGGAGGGACCAGAATGGAATTCAGTGAATGATTCTTGTAACTGCTGAGATTCCGCAACGGTGCTTCTGCCGTGACTATGGCTGAGAGCTTAGAGTTTGAGATTTGAGGCGTACAGTCAACGAAGAGTTCTTGTAGTCGCAATAAGAACACTACTAATAAGTATAACCGTAGTATTCATCATAGCGACTGTGACACTGACAGAACCGTAATAAAAAATATGAACAGTACTAACTGTAATAAAGGCCGGAATAATGATGCTAACAAGGGCAGTAGTCGTAGCTTCTTGCAGCGCAGGGGTCAAGGATTGTCGGCGACTTTGCTGAGAACAGGCAAACTCGAGGTTGTATGCAAGGAGCCCAGGTGACTTCTTAGGAGCATGAACTGTAGTGTGGCGACTTACAGCTCTCTTGAAGTTTCGATCTGCTGCATATGTATGTACATATGCACGCTAGTGGATAACAAAGCTCCAGTTCTTAGTCGGGCATAAGTTTGCTCTTCAGGGATTATACTCCCTATTTCCTACTAAGAAACAGTAAGAATACCTACTGATCAAACGGCACGAACAGACACGTTGCAAAATTAGGCTTCAATGTCTAAAGGCTCTACCTGATAAAGCTTCCACTTTTGCTTTAGCTAACGGACATTGACCACACAACTGAAACCTCCCATCCTAAGCCTGTAAACCATTAACGGCTCCAGCCTAAGCCCCCCAGACCTAAATGGCTCAGACCCCTCTGCCCCCAATTCCTCTGGGTTGCTGTTTAAGGAATTGGAACTAAAATTCCGTCATATGGGTATATAGTGAATTATGGGGTTTCCTTATTATAGTAACTTAAACTCCTTAACAGCAAGCCAGTCCTTGCAAGACCCCAGCGGCTGAGAGATTGTGATGCCGTAGATTGCTGCATCCTGCAGGGAACCGGACTGCTCGCCCAGAGTAAGGTGCGATGCATTGGCGGCACCTGACCAGCTCCATGAGGGTTTAGGGTTCAGGGTGGATGTTGCGGGGCTTTCTCAAAGAGTTGGGTCTCAACAAGTCTAGAGATACATGGGATTACAACAGCCTCGTGAGGTTCTCCATGAAGGATTCTTTGGGTCAGGTTGAATAAACGCCGGGGACAACCTCATCCTTCCTAACATCCCTCCGACGCCTCTGAAGCTCCACATCACATCCAAGCATAAAAAGTCAAGTAGAACCAATCTGGGCCTTAATTGAGGAGCTAAGCTTACCTTCAATCAATCTGGGATTCTAAACCCATATTCCGTAGTTCAGTAACATTGTACCTGACACCCTGTGAGCCCCAGGCAGATTCAGCCTACCCATGCGAAGTTCAGAGGGATCCCAACAGGTGCTCCTGAAAACTATCAAGAAAACAATCCCTGCAATTGCTTCTAAGTCAATTCCCCACGCGAAGCCGTAAAATCTTCCCCCGCAACCCTGCATTAAAAAAAAAAAACAATCCTTCTCCAAACATTGATCAATGTCCCTTAGCCCTATACACGGCATGAGTAGGACACAAGCCAGGGTGCTCAGCAGCGCGTAGACGTAGGTCGTCGAAGGCACTAAGGCTGTAGCGGTGAAGGCGGAAGTCGACACCATGACAGCAGCACCTTCGGGGGTTAAGGGGAAGGGCTCTCTGGGGCTGCGAAAGGCGTGTACAAAAAAACATGGAGCTCAGAAGGGCTGTCATCAAAGCATGCAATGGTTGCCGATTCTTCCAGGCCCGGAGCAAAGCACCAAAAGACGATAGAGCATCCGAGAATTGCAGGAGAGTAAGGGATAGGTCTGCTTTCTGTATGGCTGGCACCCGCATACTGTGCTGCTAGATGCTACTTGCCACATGGCGCCGATTTTCACATTCCAGGTGCTCCCATGAAGCCAAGAAAAGAAATCGGCTGTATGAATACCAGTGAACCGTAATCCCTCACAGCCCCAGACAAGACGTCTCCATCCCTATATGCGACAGCCTCATCTGGTTCAAACTTGCATGCCAACTATTAGTCGATCGATCTACAGATGTCTATATCTGTGTGTGGAATATATGAAGACTTATGTTCTACACAAGTAGAATTATATATATATATATGTATAGAGGAAATAAATAGAAAGAGAGGAAGGGAGAGAGAGAGAGAGAGAGAGAGCATTTTATGTGTCATTGAAATACATCTACAAATGTCACATTACTGTTGTGTCTGGCTGTCCCTGGCTGGTGTGTAGGAAACCCGAAATATTTGCATTTTCTGAGGATTGTGCCAAACATGCCATAAATGCAAAATCAATGCCACAACATTGCTAGCCACCATGCCTGAGCAAAACTGCATCTTCTTTGCATTTTGCATGAAGAAATGCTCAAAATATGTCATGAATGAACAATGTTTCGAAAATCTGATTACTGGAAGTAAGAGTTTCAGCTTGCGCTGGCCTCTGACCCAATAAAGTTGAGGCTCTAGCAGCATCCTAAAGAAGGTGCAATATACCAAACTCAGGCGGATGATTTCATTGGTTTGCGCGGACCTTTACGAGGCAATTTTGAGATGCTCGTGAAAACTTCGAATGCCTTGAACATGCTTTGTTTTTGCATTCTTTTGCATGTCAAATCACATTTGTACCAATTGCATGTTCAAGGCATAGCCTGGAGGCCTTTTTATTGTTTGCCGACCTCTATCTCCCCAGCCTGGACCGCCAAACGCAATACAGTTATCATGGCAACCCTACCCAGGCCTGTAGTAGTCGTGCTATCGAGGACGCTCACGATCTGCTGTGGTGCCTTCGGTTTGGAAAAGTTTCCTCAAACTTGGGGTCCAGGGATCGGATGTCCAGGGGTCTTTTCGGGAGTTCCCATACTACCCTAAAAACTAATTGTACCTTGAAATCATGTTTAAACCCAAAAAATTTGAAAGCCTCCAAAACCTTGCTGGTAGCTGGCTCGGTCTACCATCCTAGCGCTAGAGTTCTAGCACGGAGGGTTTAAAGGTTTTGGGCTGTAGGTGCTCCAGGAGAAAAATTGTTCATCTCGCCAGACTGGGAAGTGCCCATGTCCAAGAAAGCCTGCAATTATCGCGCCTAACTGCATCCCAGACCTTGAACACCCCAAAGCCCCCAGGCATTCCGAAAATCATAGGAGAACTCCGAATGTCAGGATGAAAGCAGCATCTCTCTAATCCCCACTGACATCCCCCCCTTAAGGTACCGACCTTTAAGCTCCTAAACCCCCAAACCCTGTAAACCACCAGTTTCCCCGAAACCCTGTAAACCTGCATTTTCAGGGGTCCCTAGAACCCTAAATTCTCCTGGGCTGAACCAGGCGCCTCCTGCTTTGCCAGCACCCACTTGAAACTGGCAGAGCTTGGGACCTGCCGTGTCTTTTTGGGGAGTAAGGGTTGAGGGGTTAGGGTTGAGGGGTTTAGGGGTTTGGTTTAGGGTTGAGGGGAGTTTTTTTTTTTGCTAGGGCCATGCGTGTCTTTCTCCGCAAGCACGCTTAGGCGCCATCTCAAAAGAGGGGTTCCTCACTTCTCGTGCAATTGATGCATAATGTTGGTGTGGTCCGAGTATACCGTTTGAGGCGGTGTGTTCAGGAAAGAATCTCTTGGAATTTAGTTCCAACCAATACGGGAACTGCATACCCCGTCTGCGGC
>CAJNIZ010006167.1:0-18099 GCA_905231905.1 Symbiodinium pilosum
CCTCAGCCCCTTAATTGTCAAAAGAACGAAATCACCCCCCCCCCCAAGCCCCTCCCACCCCCCCCAACCCCCCTAAAAACACTGAAGCAACTTGTCCCGCTTTCCCCTCAGAACACGAAATTTGCGGCAAACGAAGGTGATGGAACCCCAATGTAGAGTAAGATTATATCCTCCGTTTGGGTATAGTATTTCATTTAAGGAATATGATCTTACTTGGTTCAACCACCCCAAAAAACGCTACTACTCAGTTGGGTTGTGGCAGCTTCGTCTTCCAAGTCGTTCTGCCTTCGTTCAAGGCAGGTAACACCCTAACCCTAAACCCTAAACCCTAGCTTTAAACCCCGATCGGGATCCCAAAGCCTAAGCTGAGGGGCCCCCAAGTAGGTCGTACTTCCCCAGTCACCTCAAGTGGTGGCTTTTCTAGACTATGGACCTGGTTTTGGGGTATCCTATATTTTTTCATGTATATACCAAAATGGGATTTCCAAAAGGGGTCGTAATGTAGAGCACTCCCCCCCACATAATCCGAAATCCGGAGCCTTAGAAGCCCCTGTAAAACTCCAGCTTCCGCTTCATGTTCCACTTTCTTTCGATTCGATTTTCAAAACTTACCACCTAACCAATATATCTCTAGACCCTCAACCCTCGATCCCTAAGTAGGGTTTGAGATGAGGCTGGTTCTCTCCAGTGCTGGCGACCTCGCCGAACGGTCCCTTCTTTCGGAACCTGTGCCAGCCTCAGCCGGCAGCCAGGAGATTAGAGGAAATTAGCCTTAAACCTTGAACCTTAAAACCTTAAACCTTAAACCCTAAACCCTGAACCATATTCTTGTACATGTCAGTTGGAACAGGGGGTCAGCCGCATTCCGGTGTTGGTGAGCCAAGTGGGCCAAGTGGGTCGGGATTCGTGACAAGTGGGCCAAGTGGGTAGGGATTTGTGACAAGTGGGCCAAGTGGGTAGGGATTCGCGAAGCGTGTTGTTGTTTTTTTCTAGTCTGCCGATCTTCACGGCCGTCAAAAACCGGGCTGCTTTTAAGGAACTTAAATTAAGTTACCATGATGGGTATACATATATATCTATATCAGATAATATGGTTTTTCGCAATATACTAACTCAACCTCTAAACCCCAAACCCTAAACCCTAAACCCCCATATAGTAACTTGAATTAAGTTCCTTGACAGCAATCCTGACAGCCCTAAAGAATTATCTTGGAAATCAAAGCGATACAGCCCAACCCCGTACCGGGTTTGGGTCTGGGGTTTGGGCTTTAGGGTTTAGGGTATGGGTTTTAGGGTTTAGGGTCAGAGTTTACAGTGGGTGTAGTGGGTCCTTCGATAAACAATCCCCAGAAAGTTTCCCGATACTCACTTCTGCACTGCTCCTTGCGCGCCAGCATGCAAGTCGGGGTGGAAGATCGTCTTTCAGAGTTTCAGGGTTGAGGGTTTGGCGTCTAGAGTTGGGAGGTGAATATAGTTACAGGCATAGCAGAAATTACAGAGGGCCTATCACCCGTATAAGCCCCAAAGACACAACCCTCCACCCTCCACCCTTAACCCAGACGTGTACCCCAAATCCTGAAGCCAAGGTCAATGATCTTCTTAGAAAGCGGATGGTAAAGTCCTATAGTGTCTGAGAATTCCGTAGACGGATAACATTTTTGTGTCGTACAGACCTTAAACCCTAAGCCCCAAGCCCTGAACCCTTCACCCCAAACCCTAAACCCTGAACCCTAAAACCCTTAACCCACCTAGTCCGAAAGCCCCAAACCCCTAAACCCCAAAACCCTCAAACCCTAAACCCTTAAACCATATACCCCTAGACCCTAAACCCCTAGAAAGCCCAGGTCAATGATCTTCTTAGATGTGGGCATTCCGCGACTGCAGGCTCAGGCCCAGTTTTGCGGCGGATACGAGGGTTCAGGGTTTAGGGTTCAGGGTTTAGGGGTTAAGGGGGCAAGGGATTTTGTTGCAAAGTACAGGGGTTTCAGGATTTATGGTTCGGGTTGAGGGTCTTAGGCCGAGGGGTTTGCGAACACGGCGTGTCTACACCCCCCGGAGAGTTTGAGAGCATATCCTGATAATGATCGCAATGCAATCTCCGCATATCGGTCACTACGTTCACTCCCCTTCATTCCACGTAGTTATCAGGAAGTCTTCTGAACCTTATGGAGTCCATTCTTACACGGGCCTGCAGAAGGAAACGTTAAGCCCTAACCTCTGAAACTTAAGTCCTAAACCCCAAAGCGAAAAATCCAAACCCCAAACCCTTAACGCCTTGGAAGAGTGTTCCGTGTGTGTTTGGGGGGCGCTTGGGCAGCTCGCATGGGAACGGCCAGCAGCGCGTTTGAGAGTTTGTTCCAGGTTGGGTCCCAGGTGAGTACAATTTCAAGGTGGGTTTAGGGTTTAGGGTTCCAGGGTGGAGTTTTTTTTGCTTTAGGGTTAGAGTGCTATTTTAGATTGTCATATTACATTCCCCAGTATCGAGTAAGATCTTATCCTGCTTTTGCTTATCGTATTTAGAAGAAGCAAAAACCTGACTTGGTCGAGCTGCCATCAAACACAATACTCGGGGTTTACGGTTTGGGGTTTACGCTTGGGGGCTCAAGGCTTGGGGCTTGAGGTTTGGGTTTCGGGTTTTTGTATAGGGTTTTCCTAAGCAAGATTCAAAAGTCGTTATGATTAGTGAAGACTTCAATACGTGTGTGCCCCCAATGCTGATTAGGCTTGAAGCCCTTAACCTTAAAATCTCCAGAACATTCCTCAAATGCAAGCCCCGAAGAGTTCTGGACCTACTGAACATGTAGAATGCCGACATCCCAGATCAGCGGCCTCAGCTTACATTTTGAAATGGCCCTTGTAGGAGAGTACAGTATTACTTGCAGACAAAGCTTTATGCAAATGGTTTAGGCCCTTGGTTGAATTTGGGCCTGAACAGCTAGCACCCTAGAACTTCACCCTAAACAGCGAGCACTAGCACCAGTGACCGAACTGCGCAGACAGCAAGCGAGCGAAGGCAGTTCAATTCTTTGCTGGACCCCTGGCAGACCTAGAGCTCCTAACACGATATGGTTTAGGACAGGTTTCGATTTTATGATGATCAGCACGCAGCTTGAGGACTGGGACATCTGGGTCCCAGAAAGCAGCCGCAAAATGGAGGCACTGCTCTATGTTCATGTCGTTTGCGCTGCTATTCGGGTGCTTTCCTGCCTTACCATGTGTACGCGGCAGGCAAAGGCGGCTACTTTGGCGCAGATGCCTGAGCTGGGCCTTGACCTCTGTCAGCGCACAGACCAAAGGCGCCACGCACCCGGCCAGGGTGCTCATGTGTCACGTTGTGGCACGCCTCTCAGCAAGATGCACTAAACGTTTGCTCACGCGTCAGGCTTGACACCATCCTTGCTCTCAACGCTTCCTCTTCGAGTTTCTTGCGGCCCGCAGGGGTCGCGCGAGTGCCTCAGTGAATTGCATGGGCTGTTGCGCAGTCGGGTTGTGATTTACGTGCACAGGTGAGACGGCAAAGGGGATGCTGGAGGCTGTCTTGGACAAATGCCGCGAAGCTACCCAGACGTTCCTGAATGGGTCGCTGCACGCGTACCAGGAGCCTTTTCTGTTGTTCCTTATGTTAACGGCAGGATGTTGTGGCAGATTTGGAGTTATAGCGGTGCAGCCGTTGCAGGAACCAGGCCGCGGTGATCCCCTGCCGCGCGTGCCGGTGCAGAACTTCAAGTTCAGCATTGCAGCCGAGGGCTGCTTTAGCTTGTCTGCTTTGATTTTGCGAATGGCGAGTGTGACTGCTCCGTGGCAAGGGCGAGGAGTCCACTCCCATAGCGCTGCTCCAGCAGAAGGGTTGCTGCCTCAGACCTGGGTGCCTGTTCTGTTCTTTAGGGTTGCCTGGGTGGTCTTAGCGACAAAGTTCGGTACCGCTCAGCCGTGACTGAGGTGCAGACCCCGTGCCGCACAATTTGTGCAATGGCACGCGCTCTGCGTTGGAAGCCTGCCTGGACAAGCTCCGCTTCACGCAGAGCGAGTGGCAGAACAAGCCCGCGCTTCGGTGGCCATGCCCTCAGGTTTTTGGGAGGGCAGATCTTGCTTTGGCCGTTGGTGATACTGACGCCTCTGCCTTTGCAACCGCCAGGATTGCCGAGTCTGGCACATCCTTCGCGTTGTGCACTGAAGACTTCCCGAAGCTCGCCGCGGACGACTGTGTGATTGTCCGGGCGGACGGCTCCTTCGTTGAGGGCAAGGTTGCTGTGTCTTGGCCTTGCCATAGAATTTGTGGGCTTTGTCTACTTGCCTGGTGGCTTCGTTCTTGTTCGTTCTTCCGTTGTGTTTAGGGCTTTGGTTGCTTACCGCTCGCTGTTTGTCTTGTCCATCGTCTTCCTCTGTTGTTTGTTCACTCATTGCTCGGCCTCTTCGTGTCTGGCAGTCTGTGCATCGACTTGTTTTTAATGGCCTTGATCCCTTTGAAGAGTTAGCTTCTTTGTTTGTTGGTTTGTTCGCTTGGTTGATATGTTTGTTTGACTGTTGGTTTGTGCCTTCAATTCTTCGCTCATTGTATATTCTATAGTAAAGCAGTGAACTTGTTGGTAATTTTCTTCCTTATGGGCTCTGTGTGGAAAAGCCGGTTGGTGTGCAAAATTGACACCTAGATACGTCTGCGTGTGTTTGCTGGGTTCGTGTTCTGCTGCACACAGCCCTCGGTTTTCAACAACAAATGGCTCCTCCCCAAGATAATGTCGTATGCGCATGATTCTGAAAACCACCCTGCTTCTTCACATCTGCACGCATGAAGAGAGCCCCTGCCTCTAAAGCTCCTTAAAAAGGACTCCGGACGTATTGTTTGAGGCTTTACTCTCTAATATCTAAAATTCTTTGCAACCAAATCAGGTTTCAGATTCAGCTGTCCGATTCTCGATTTCATAGCAGCCAAGTAGGTGAGTCGCTCTTGACTTGAAGCCGTGTAGTGTGAGCTCCTGAGTCTAACAAACACATCTGTTTGGAAACCCCCACAACGCCTTTGTAATTCGATCAAAGTCTGTTTAGAAGCAACGAGAAACTAAGCATGTCTGCAATGACTCTGGAGTGTTTCTATAATTTAAGAGCGACCCTGAGGTCCGTAAGGTAGCTCAGGAAGTAATGTTCGAGCTCTCATTTTCAGCGCGGCCGCATAAGTGATTCTGCCTAAACCTTACACAGTTTAAGCTGAGCTACTGCGTCCAATAAGAGAAACGAGAAGCTACCTGAACAAATTTGTAAATCAATCGAGACCTATTTTACTCCGAGAAACCCATGCGAACTTTCCTTTCAATTTAGGATCTTTATAGATGAAGAAAGACCCTGTCAGGCAAGCTCCGTAAGGGCGGCCAAATCTGTGCTTGCGAATCAACTCAAGAAGCTTTTGTAAGTGAGGCAGGTTTCAGTGTCTGCCTTCCCACTATGGTTTTCAGGTCAGCCAAGTTATTGACTCTCGGGCAAGATCCTCAGGCTCCTCCTCATTTTGATAAGAGCAAGCTGTTTCAACACGTTTGTAGATGAAGAAAGCCTTATTTTATATCAATTAAAAAAACCAGTAGCAGGCTGCCTTTCAAGCTCTTGGGCCCCGCAAGGACCCAAAGCAAGTTTTTCAAATCTAGGGGTTTTATGAAAGTTGAACTCGGATAAATAGATCTTGTTCCTGTAACTCGGCTGCAAACCAGGTGTGGCGTTACCCAAGCCACAGCTTTCAAGACGTTTGTGTCTTGAATGCTGTGGTGCCGCCGGCAAGCTACGCAGGCTCCGTGAAATTGTTGTGCCCACATTGTGCATGATGTGTGTGAAATCGAAGCGTTGCCGACAGGTCCACTCCCGGTCAACACCATCCTGCTCAGCCGTGCTGGATTCTTGAACTCCCTCATGGCCGGCGGCTGCTTGGCAGGCGTATAAGATCTCTCAGTTTCAATGCACGCGAGGTTTTCAGGGTCTTCTGCTTTGGACACATGAGGCGATATGGACGGAGACGAAAAATGTTGGTGCCCGTAGCTTACACATGCCTTAAAGTTTGTTGGGTGGAAGGAACTGACACCTAGGTCTACTCGAAGAGCTCGTGAAATTTTTGGACTTCACGCAGTCCTTTGTGGACCAGCACGATTTTGAGGACGGGGCTACCGTGGGTTCAAGTTCACCTTGCTGTTTGTGCAAGAGATTTTAGTGTCTGAGTGTGAAGGCTATCAAGACTGGGGCCCTGGCCGGCCTCAAGTCCCTTGGGGCAAACACACCTTGGGACGTCTCCAAGGAACGCAGCTTCTCAGCTACAGTTATAAAACCGTAGCTGGCTGTGATGCTCATAGTTCTTCAGCCTGCGTGCTTTATCTCAATCTGGCGTGAGGCGATGATTTCGTGGACTTCCTCCAAGTAATCCCCAAGTGTGGGGGATTGTCGCGAACAACAGTGCCGCAACAGCGGCTGCCATTGAAGGTGGTGATTTCTGGCTTTTGCTCGTTTGAGCCCTTCTCCCTAGCGACCATTGAAGGTGGCGAGGACGGGGACCGGTCCGTGAGCTCCGCCCTCATCATGGCCACGCTTGCCCACGCTGTGTCTGGGCTGTGATGTTGAACTTCCTGCTTGTGCAACCACTAGATTGACTTGTGGCGTGGTGAGGCAATGGACACGCCCAAGAGCTACCCGGCAACCGATTTCCTTTTCTACTGCCAGAACATCTGCGATTTGATGAGCATCCCACTCAAGCAAGATTTGGCGCCTGTCCTTTCTGCGTGGGCCTCTGTCTGTCGTCTGTTGCGTACCGTTGCTGCTTGCTTACCAGGCTGAAGCTCCAGTTTCAGGCGGAGATGCTGTTGGAGAAATGGGAGATGGACAACTCCTGGAAGCTTGAGGGCGTCAAGAACAACCAGGCAAAGGCCGTGAATCCTTGAACGACTAAAACCCCAAACCCTAAAATCCAGAGCACACATGCTAGTTTTGGGGAGGATATAGTCCTGAAGCCTCGCCATCAGCCGTGTACCAAACCTTAAATGCCCAAAGGCTCGACACCTAGTGAAGAAGCCTGAATCATTACCAAAATGACTCCTTTATACCCCGGGCCCCTTGCGCAGTCAAAGCAAAGACATTTCAAAACCCTATTCTAACTTGATGGGTGTAACCTGGGCCCCAAAAGTAGGTAAAACATAGCATCAACACCTGAAAACAGCAGAAAAGGCAATCATTCTACATACGTTCGGGGTTAGGGTAGCCTAAAGCCTATGTAAACTTCATGTTGCAGCTTTGAACTTTCAGGAGCAGATCGACCTTACGTTGCGCCCTGTAGGTTAGAGAAGACCGTTCAGTGTCAAGGGCTTCGGGTTTTTTAGCGTTTAGAGGTTAAGGGTATAGGTTTTAGGGTTTGAGGTTTAGGGCCCAGGGTTTTAGGGATGATAAAGATTATATCAGGGTCCTCTTCTTTTCCTATCATACCATTATTACAGGGTGGGGGGTCCCTCAGGTTAGGGCTTGGTGTTTTGTGGTTCAGTTCAGGGTTTAGGGCTTGTGCTGCGCTCTGCAAAATTCAGATTTTTCTTATCTGAGGATTGTGGGGTTAGGTGCTGCAGGGTTCAGGGTCTTGGGCCCGCGGCCTCAATGAGTTTATGGTTGAGGTTTAGTGTTTAGGAATAGGTTTCAGGCTGCCGGCGACCATCGGGGTTGTCAGGCGCATGCTGACATGGACACAGGTTTTTCTAAGCGTCTAGATACTCCCTCAAATTAGTGCGTCCAGACAAACGAAATCCTTGAGGATTACCCATGTCATGGGACCCATGTTGTGTGTTCTTCTTGATGGAGGAATTGTTGCACCACCTAAAGTCCCTAAAGTTCTGTAATTCCCAGGATTTGCCTTCTCAACCGTAGGGTGCCAGGTTCCCAGAAATAACAACCTTCCCTTATAATAGATGCTTCCAAGCCCCGAAGAATAGATATTTCCGGGAATCCATCGTGATTTTATCTTGATGGGGGCATTCATCATTAAGGGGGGGTGAGGCTTTATTGTTGGGGTCCCTAAGCCCAAAGCTTAAACCCTAGAACCTGAACCTCGCAGCCAAAAACCCTAAACCTTTAATCGTTTCTTAGCTTTGTCGCCCCAAGCAAATTCAGAGCTGCCTGCATGAACAGAAGTCATGTTGGTTGCTAAAAAAGTTCGGGGTCCTGTTTGGGGGTTGCCATGCTAGGATTGAAACATATTGGAATATATAGATACATATATATATATGCTCACACCCCCCCCATGATCCACCGAAGAGGCTTTTTTTTTGGGTGAAAATCGTATTTCAGTTGCGTTCATGTACATATATGNNTCATAGGATCCTGGAATCCTGGATACATGGCTCTCCATCTGATTGAAATTCCAGACAGATTCCAATTAAGTTTATTAGATTTGATAGGGGAATTTCGGATTGAATATGTTCATGCGGGAATCCTGGAGTCGTGGATTGCTGGCTTTGGGTGTGGTCCTGGTTGAAAATCACTTATTAAATTCAAGTTCTATTTATTACGAAAGTCGTGGAATCCTAGATTCCTGGTTGTGGCATGGTTTCTGGTCTACATAACTTAAATAGATTCAATTAAATTCAACACAGAAATCCTGAATTCAATATATGAATATTGGAATCCGGGAGTCCTGGACTACTGATTTTGGATGTGGTCCTGGTTCATATCAATCCCTTATTAAATTCAATTAGATCTAAAACGAAAATCCTGGGATCTTAAAGTCCTGGTTTTGGAATGGATTCTAGTTCATTTGAATCCCTTATAGAATTTAATTAGAATTAATACGAAAATCCTGTAATACTGGAGGCTTGTTTATATAAAGCCTCTATATAAAACTAATTAGATTTAATACCGAAGTTTTGGAATCCTTCAAGTATAGAGATCCTCTTCCGAGGCCATTTCTCTGTTGGACTGACCAAAAACAAAGGAAAACCACAAAAAACAACAACAACAACAATTTTTGGGGGAACCATGGTGGCTGCTGAAAATGTTGTTTTTTTTGGTGTGTTTTCCTAGGAAAGAGTTGGTTTTACAAAGCAAAACTATTTTTTCCTTGGGGAAAGTTGGTTTTTCAAAGGCCTGAACTCCAAAAAACAGTTTTTTCCTAAAAAAGTTTGTATTCCAAAAAAAACAGAGGCAATGCATGGCAAAAACCAACTTTTTCCTAGGAAAAAGTTGGTTTTTGGAGCACACGACTACCAAAAACCAACTTTCTCCTAAGGAAAAGGGAAAAGTTGGTTTTTCTTTGTAAAACCAACATTTTCCTAGGAAAACCAAAAAAACCAACATTTTCAGCAGCCACCATAGTTCCCCCAAAAGTTGGTTTTGTTGGTTTTTGTGGTTTTGGTGCTTTCTGTATTGCCCTTCTATTTTCCATTTCATTTAATAAGGGAATTAAAGAAACCAGAAGCCACTGTTCATATAAATCCCTCATTAAATTCAATTAGATCTAAAACGAAAATCGTGGGATCTTACATTCCTGGTTTTGGAATGGATTCTGATGCATGTAAATCAAATTTTTATAAAATCCAATCCGAAAATGGTGAGTGTCCAAAATCCGATCATGCGAAAACGCTTGTTCTTATCAGTATTTACAGTGTTTTCAGGGGCTTGGTGGATCATGGGGGGGGTGTGTCCATATATACATATATATATATATACATATATATATATATAGATATACTTCCGGCCTAAACCCTACACCCTCATCCCTTAAACCCTAAACTAAATCCCTTACACCCTAGACCCCTAATTAAGCCTGGCCCTCCAGTAGTGTATTGAAACTGAATGTCCCAGGCTGCTGGTTGATCGCGCGCATTGTTTTCTACCAACTCTTAGCTGATTATGGGCTAGGTCTAGACCCTGGGCCGTTCACCCTAAGGCTTAGGGTCTACCTTAACCTACCAAAACCTACTTTTTTGTAGGTTCCCTATAAATTCTATATTAGGGGTTGTAATAGGACCCTACAAAAAAGTAGGTTTTGGTAGGTTAAGGTAGGGTTTAGGGTCAACAAGAACGACTACTGACTGTTGACTCCGGCGCTGTAGGTCTCGAAGTGTATACGTCGAACCACACTCGCCGTCACCAGGATTGCGGTGCAGTCGTCAAGGGGTTTCTCAGAAAAAACAAAACCGCCCAACACCCCCCTCGACCCTAAACCCTGAGACCGCTTTACCCTTAAATCCCTAAATCCTATATTCCCCTATACAACCCCTTTGACCCCCCCAAAATGCACCCCTAATTTTAGGACCCCTTCATATATCCCGGATAAAACACCCCCCGCTTCGAAGATAGAGGTACGCACTCGCAAACTTCGAAAAGGTCAGTGGTCTGGACCCGGCTCGGGAATTATGGATCTAAGAGTTTCTCCGTAGCAAATCTTGTACAATCCCAGGGATATCATGTAGGGTCAAGGCTTTAGGCGTCAGGGTTTGGAGTTATTGGGTTTAGGGCTGCTATAGGAGCCTGAAGGAGACCCTACTGAAGACGTCTAAATAAAGACCAGTTTTATGGTCCTACACTCCATGTAAAATTAGGGTATCGAGTGCAATAGACCCCCAAAATTACATGGTGAATATTCAGGCCCATGCATGATGTGGTTTAGGGTTCAGGGCACGGTCTCTGAGAAATCCCCATACATCCACAATAGATTGTCACATGTTGCTGGAGAGGTTGCCGGTTGCCTAGATCTTTTGGTGGACTGGTGTTTCCTGTTTGAATCCTAAAGGTACGTGAAATGATAGCCCAAAATCCCTCAGAACAGCCCAAAAGGCCATCATTTCACATGCTTTTGGGGTTCGGGTGGTGTCCATCTCATAGCGACTCCTCAGCAACATCAGTTGCTTGGGGGCTGCGCTCCCCGAACTGCCCCGCTCGTTTGGAAACATGAGCCCGTATCATGTCCAAGGGCGAATACCTAGGCCCCAAAGAGTAGGTAAAATAATCGCCCCAAGTCCATACAACGGCCCAAAGGCCATTATTCTACATGGTCTTGGGGCTCAGGTACTCATCAACTCATCAACAACTGCCATATCCATGAATGTTCTGCACTTGCGGGCTGTGCCTCCCAATCCCCCGCTCCGTTTTAAACACTCGCCGGTATCATGCACAATGGTGAAGAACTCAACCCATATCATGTTTTCATATTGAACCCTAAACCCTATCCTAAACCCCAAGCCCTAAACCCTCAAACCTAAACCTTAAACCCTAAACCCTATACCCTAAACCATAAACCCTAAACCCTAAACCCAAAAAACGCGAAGCCAAGCAGGACCGAGTGGTTGCTTTCCTGGGCTGCATTCCGGGCCTCGGACATATCGCTGCTGAGGGCTTCCGCAAGGAGCAGGCACGCCTTTTGGGTTTAGGGTTGGGTTTTGGGGATCTTTGGGGATGGGGGGGTATATAAGGGATATATTGGGGATGTACTGGGGATATATAGGGCATATATAGGGAGGAGGGAAAAGGAAATGGAAACTACTATCTAGGGTTTAGGGGTTTAGGGGGTTAGGGGTTTTGGGTTTTAGGGTTTAAGGTTTTAGGGTTTAAGGTTTAGGGAAGGGGAGAGGAGGGGGAGGGAAGGTTCAGGGGTGAAGGATTTAGTTCTGGGGAAGGGGAGGAGTGGGAATAACCCTAAACCCTAAACCCCTAGGGTTTAGGGTTTAGGGTTTAGGGCAGCGCTTGAGAGGTGCGGTGGGCGTATCATTCTGCAAGTCGCAAGGCAATGGCCCAACACGTCTGACCCATATCTCATGGGTTCCCCTAGGACCCCCCTCTATACCACCCCTTGTAGGTTCCCCCCTTAGTTAACCTTAATTAGGCTTAACAATCCCTAAATAACCTTAATTAAGGGGGGCACCTAGGGGGGGTAGTATAGATGGAGGGGGGTTCTAGTTGAACCTATGATCTTTAAACCTCGCACCCTTGAATCTTACATGCCAATCCCTGTTACTGTCCGACCAAACCCTTTATCCCCCCTAGTACACCTCACTTCAGCCCAGCAAAACCGTTCCATGCGCTAAGGATATAGTCTTGGAGGAATCCTGCGCCACTTATACAGTACTTGGGATATGGTGGCATATGCAAAGAAGCTGCTTCTTCCAACTGTCATAGTTAAACCCCAAAACTTTTAGCCCCTAAGCCCCTAAACTTTGGCCTGAATCCTAAATCCTCCACCTTAAGCCCCAAACCCCAAACCTGCAAAACCGAGCCCCCCAACTCTAACCCCCCTAAACCCTACAACTGGCTCAGGTGCCCCGGTGCCTAGAGCTCCTAAAGAGTCGCCCACCTTCGGCTAGCTCAGCCTATGGCCCAGGAGAACTTTAGGTTTAATGTGCTTGATTTATGTCTATGGCTGTGGGGTTCATGGTTTAGGGTATGAGGATTATGGTTTAGGGCTTGGGTTTCAGGGTTTAGGGTCTGGGATTTGGGGTTTCAGGGTTTAGGGTATTGCATTTAGAGTTTCAAGAGCTAGGGTGTGGGATTTAGGGTTTCAAGGTCTAGGGTTGGGGATTTAGGATTTCACGAGCTAGGGTTTGGGATTTGGGGTTTTAGAGTCTGGGGTTTGGGCTCGGGTTTCGGGAGCTTAAGGTTTAGGATTTAAGGTTTTGGCGTGGCGTCCGGGGTTTGCCTAAGTGGTGTGTAGCCGAGCCATGATAGCACGTTTTTTGGGGGCAGGGGTGTCCTGAAAGCAAGTCTCGTTTGCTTGAGGGCATCCTGAAACTGATATGTGACATTAAACCTTAACCCTCAACCCTAAACTCTTATCTCAATTCTTCCGCCAGGCTTCAGGTCTGGGTCCTGCAAAGTCCCTTCAGCAGATAGCTTGAACACAGTGAATTGTTCGAAAATGACCAATATTCTGGTTTCCAGGCTCTAAACAGAAAGATTCCCTAAAAATTCGGCCACCCACCCGTAGTTGGCTTTTGATTCAGGCTCAGGAGACTGTGGGTCAGACCCTTAGGTCAGTTTAGGGTTTGGGGTTTTGGGAACCGAGGGTTTTCAAGGGTTTCAGGCTCGTATCCCTAGGGTTGTACCCCTGGGTTTTGGGATCCTTGTAAGGGACTCTAGGGGACTACATTGGCCCACGTAAGGGCTATATTAAGGCTAACCTTTTAGTGGTACCACCTTAGGGGTACAACCCAGGAGCCCTTGAGGGTTTGGGGAGCTCCTTTACGGGGAAGCACGTATAACGGGGACACAGTTATACCCACACCAGCATGTATACACGTTTTTTCTCTCTCTCTCTCTCTCTCTCTCTCTCTCTCTCTCATTCATTCATATATATATATATACACATATATTATTCATATATATATATAGATAGATATGTGTGTATGGGACACAATATAAATAGCAATTTCGGGCCCAGGTTTTCGGTATCATTTGAAATCCCTTGATATTTTTGATATTGGGAACCGTTCATGGCCGTACTATACTAAAGTTCTATGATGAGGTATCTAGGTCATGAAGATTTTGTAGGTCAGGAAGATTTTGAGAATCAACACCTAAATCCTAATCCCTAAGCCCTAAACTTCAGGTGTATATATATATATACCTTGTAGTATATATACCCCCTACATAACACATGCTAACCCCTTGATAGGGAATTTTCAGTATCCAAACCCTAAACCCTAAACCCCACACCCCAAACCCTAATCACAGAGGTCGAATCGCTAACCTTCAGGTGGCCTTTTTCCAGACGGCTGCGGAGTTCTTGCTGATCCCATGCAATGCCGTGGAGGCTGGGTATAGGTTAGGTGGACCCCCCCTCCCTGTTAGGGTTTAGGGTTGAGGGTTGAGGGTTTAGGGTCTAGGGTTTAGGGTGTTAAAATGGTAGAATCGGAATATGAGAGGACCCCCACATGGTTGCCATTATCCCTTCTAGTCACTATTACAGGGTGGGGAGTCCACCTAAGGTATCGGGCTTAGTGCTTCCCTGGAGTAGTTGAAGGTGCATGGGATTGAGTATCTGTTTGTAACTTGGCTTATAACTTTATAACTCTTACTGATAATCCCATAACTGGGCTTCTGTAGGTTACCGTAATCCTAAGTGGGGTGATAAGCCCAGTTGTAACTAGTTACCAGATCCCATAAACCTTCAAGTAACCAACGTACCTGGACAAAAGGTGGTGTACCTAATAATTTCTTCTATATTGTTGACGATGTTTTAGAGGCCCAGGTTATTCTAGGCAAGGTTGTAGAAAAGTCTTATAAGGTGTAAAATACCGAATAACTGTGTGCATGTGCTTTGTCCATTTGTGCTTGCAGGGTAAGGCGGTGGGACTTATTTGCTAGTCATAGAGCCCAGGAAATATGTACGAGTAGTAGTCCGTTGTAATCATCATCTTGATTTGATTTTCGCACAATTTGCCAACGCCGCATTCCATGTAAGCATACATTGCTACAGGCCCATGACACAACCCCTATAAACCCCTACCTACACCAGGCTATCATTTCAGTTTTCATTTTCTTCTCCATTCCCTTCTCCCCCTATTCCAAGTGAATCGGCCCGTACACTTCAACCAAAAAGATCCCAAACCCTAAATCCTAAATCCTAAATCCTAAACCCTAAATCCTAAATCCTAAACCCGAGACCCTAAATCCTAAACCCTAGACCCTAAATCCTAAACCCTAAACCTTAACCCCAGATCCTAAACTCTAGCTGATTACAGGGCACTGGCCCCCGCCCGACAGTTGTTTAACTGTGTGGCGTTGCCGTAAGCCGTAAGCCCTACATCCCACACAGCCAGCTCTAAATCAGAGTTTTGGGGTCGTTGTTAGTACTTGGAGGGTCATGGGGATTTAGTAAGTAGCTTAAGAACCCCTATAAGCCAGATAATAACCCCAATTGTCCCCATTATTAACCTACTTACTAAGTCCCCGTTACCCTCCAAGTAGTAGGGAGTGGAGGGACGGAAAAGGACATGGAAACAATTGGTTTAGGGTTTAGGGTTTAGGGGTTTACTGTTTTGGGTCTAGGGCTGTTGCTAGTGAATGTGCTAGGGCGTGGAGGCGAATAACTCCCTGTAGCAGCTGCTATACAATCCCCCATGCCAACAATGTAGTAGCTCTCAGCTTTTCAGTCCCTTCCTCCTTCACTGGTCCGTTTCTTCTCTCCCTACCCCAGCATGTTTAGGACGCCTAATGGCGCCTAGTGTTCAGTTTTCAACAAGCTTCCGTACGGTCCTAAAATCTGTGCCGGTCGTCAGGCGCCTGCGGTTGGGGGGCTGCCTTCAGCAAGACGGGCACTCAGACTGTTGGGCGATTTGTCCGCTTGCAGTTGAGTCGGGTTGAGGGTTTAGGGTTATGTATAGGATTTTCACAGGCTTCTACAAGGTAATGGAAAAGGAAACGGAAACTGTCATGTTGTCTAGGTTTTAGGTTTTAGGGTTGTGTCAGCTACTGTCAATATGGGGCTTAACAATGGACCAGTAGGTGTGCACATAGGGAGCTCTTCGGTGGTCCAGTCCAGTATAGTCCTTCATATATTCCCTGCTACCATGTCCATTAATCATATGAAATATTGACTGGCGCTCGTGTAGGGCCAACCCTAAACCCGACACCCTGTCGGGTTTGGGGGCTTTTGGGATTTCGGAGTTATGGGTTTAGGGTTTACGGGTTTAGGGATTATGGTTTAGGATTTATGGCTTAGATTGTTTCTTGCAGTCCATAAGATGCACGGTTCTGGCGCGAAAGTGGAAGCACGCAAGGCCCCCAAGGCTTGTTTAATGTAGAAGCCTCAAGAATTGCTACTGCACTTATAGAGGATAGAAGGGCATAAGGATTATATGGGTGGTTGTCAAAATTGTGGTCCCTCTTTGGGTACCCTAAATATTAGGTGCTGTATTATAACAGGGATCCAAAATGGCACCAACTTTGACAACCACCCATATGAGGTTTAGGGACATGACCCCAACAATGGAGAAGAAGATGGAGAGGACTATGGAAATTACATGGACACTGGGCTGATATCGAGGCTTGGAGATGGAGTTGCCAAAATGATGGCTCTATGTTCCTCATATGGTTTTGTTATAGGGTACCTCAAATACACCTCAACCTGAAATCCCAAAACCACAACCCTGAACCCTTTGTTGGTAATTATTCTGGCATCTACATTGAGCCTAGTCGGGAATGGCTCTCAAAAATAGTTCCTGTACGGTTTCGGATTTAGGGTTTAGGGTTTAGTGCTCAACTAAGCAGGAACAAGAAAAAGAGGCTCTAATCTTGTCAGCTGCTCTTCGCTGGCAATCGGGAAGATGCAATGAGGCCATTTGCGGGTGGGTGGTGGTGACCAAGGGGTTGCGAAATCTATTGTCTATTTTGTGGTAAATATTCGCAGGCCTACTATACAAAACCAAACGGGACCGGGATTTTCATTATCTCCGTGGCCGAGCACCGTTGGCAGTTAGACTAGTAGCGGTGAACAAGCATTTTCAAAAATCTTGTCTCCTTCGCAAAGTCTGAGTGATACCTAGCAAGACGTTCTTGCCCAGTTCATGTGCAACCGCTGCAGAGGTATCAGGACATATCGATCTGAGACTCAGAGGTGCCGTCCCCCAAACCCTAAACCCTTTGGTTAGCTGGCGATGACGGAATGGAAAGGAAACTGGAAGCTGTTCTAATATGGGGTTTATAGGGACTACTAGAAGGATCCATTCCCTCATTCCTAGCTAGCCAAAGGTAAGCAATGGCAGGACCAAGACTTGTGCTAGGTACGTGCAGGAAAAGAATAATAATCGGCATACTAGCCGTAGCAATATTTTTGCTGGAAAGTGGCAGTGGCAGAAACCACGGGCCCTAAACCTTAAACCTTATGTTTAGGGTTTAGGGTTTAGGGTTTAAAAAGGAATGTTCATGGAAGCCAGACGCTCACCTATGCGCTCTCCTCGTGGTGGCTGGCCCTCGTGTTTCACGTACAGGTTATAGTCATCATAGATATCCTCCCTGAACCCTAAATCGCATATACCTCCGTCACATCTCGCACTTTAACAGTCCCAGCCCTCAACCCTGTAGCCTGAAACCTTGTTTTTGTGAGTGGCCACTCCTACAGTTTCTGTAGTGGTTTAGGGTTTAGGTGTGTACGCATCCTAAATCACAAGCTCCAAGGCTTGAACACTACCACCCTGAAGCTGAACTCCTAAGCTCTACGCCCCAAGATCTTGGGCAACTACATTGGGGGAGTTAAGAATGTGTGTGACGTCACGCTAACCTTATATACCCGCATAATCCCCCTCGATCCCTAGATTGCTCTTCTTGACACGTCCCCACGCAGGTAATTCTGCCTTGACCCTAAGCCCTACACCCTAAAGCCCTAAACCCTAAACCCTAAACCTACCTATAGGGTATAGGGTATAGGGATCCTAACCCTTAACGTGTGGGGAGACTTGGCGGAATTTTGGAGGTTGGTCTCACTGGAAGTCTCGGCTGAAGTCGAAGTCTGCTCCTGGGATACTATGGAGGGTTTAGGGTTTAGGGTTTAGGGTTCAGGGTTTAGCATATGAGCTACTGTCTAAACTCCTAGTATCCCCCTTAATAACCCCTATAGTAGTCCCCGATATAATCCCCTATATATCCCCCCTTTAAGGAGTTTAGACTATAGCTCATATGCATAGGGTTTGGGGCTCAGGATAAGTGCCAATTGTTACGGGTCCACATTATTCCGTGTAATGGTTACAGTACAAGTAAATTACCTCAAGTAGACATCAAAACGGTACTGGCAAAATTTATGCACCTATCCTAAACCCTAAAGCCCAAGCCTTAAGCTTTTTTAGCATTGTTCAAGGAGAGGTCCAGGCCCTGGTTCGCAGGTAGGTAGATTCATGCGAGCATTGCGTGAGATGTATATGCGGCCCGTACAGCCCGCAACCCTAACCCTAAACCCTAAACCCTAAATCCTAAACCGTAGACCCTAAGCCCCGTACTACGGTAGGGGTTCTCCGAGAAGGAGGAAGCATGCAGTGCGGGGAATGGAGTAGAATGCTTGCAAGTACTGGCTTTTACAGGACTTGGAGGCCTCCAGGCAGGGAACAGCGTTTGCAACATCTAGGGGCTTTCCACGGAAAACTTGACACGAAATCCGTCAGAAAGATG
>CAJNIZ010006169.1:5708-29768 GCA_905231905.1 Symbiodinium pilosum
TTCGGGGTTTAGGGTGGACACTGCACTTGTTGCGCGACCCTTACGTACCGCAAAACCTGGTAATTCTGGGAGTTTCGTTTCATAATGTCATGCAGTTTGTTAGTTTACAGCTTACAGCCCTGGGACAAATGGAAGTTGCAACGGGTGATGAGAGCTATAATATTCCTTAATGAGGCCTCTTTAAGGACACTTGCTGTAAGGAGGAATGACACAGGTCATCAAGTCATGTAGGGTTTTCACCATCCATGGTTTTACTGTACTCATACCCAGGTTGAGGTATGCTTTGCATGCTGTAGCCTGGAAGACCATCTATCCCTTCAAAACTGTTTTTTGTTTTTAGTGTAGTGCAGTATAACCCCAAGGAACTATGAAACATCCCATTTTATCCTAGGTCTAAGGGGATTACAGGACTCTGCATATTTCCTGTCTCTCTCCCGTCTTCGCTCTTTAGAGTAAAAGGCTAATGTAGCTAGTGGTCATGCAGGCAGCCCTCTTGGATTATTGCATCCTGCATTACCCCCCCACGCGCCCTCCCCTAAACCCTGCACCCTAATCCCTACACGTCGAGCCACTTTGTTTTTTGCATTGCTGGGCTGTAAGCGTACAAATGCGCTGGGGCCTGGTGTTTCGGGAGAAGGAATTAGTGTTAATATATGAAGGTATATAGGAGAAAAATGGGGATCAAATGCAAAAACAAATGGCAGGGTACAGGATTTAAGGTTTGGGGCTGTTGGATTTGAGATGTACAATCACAGTTTGGTGTTTAGGGCCCAGCTGGAGAACACACACAGGATGTGATTTTAACCGCTCCCACTCATTTACAAGCAGGTTCATCTTATAGTCCCATGTAGTTCCCCTGTAGACTACAGCCACATGTCACAACATTCCTATGTTGGGATCGTATACGACCCCCCCCCCTCTTACTCCACCTCCCGAAACTAGACCCAGGAGGGTGTAGCATGGGATTCCAGAACCCCAAAAAAATTCTTGGTGGTCAGGCATAGTGGAGCCATTTACCAAAGCCCCTGGCCTTGAAAGCCGATGTCCCCACTTACTGGAGCGAAGGGCTTAGGGCCGATTAGGGTTTGAGGCTTATGGAGAAGGGTTTTCTAGGAATTGTAGTTTCCCGCACTAAAAGGCAGGAAAACCGTGCCATATCTTACAACACATATTATGGGAGGCTCCCAGAAAATACTCCTAGTTTCAAGGTTTGGGGAAACCCAGAATCAAGCGCTACTACCAGTCAAAAAAGGTAGGTCAAGAGCTCCTGGGTTGTACCCCGAAGGCTGTGCCCCTAAAGGTTTCCCCCATACATGAGCCAATGCAATCCGCCAGGGGCCCTTGAAAGGATCCGAAAACCCAGGAGTACAACTCTAGGGGCATAAGCCTGAAACCCTTGGGTAGATGGGGACTTTTAGTATGAGGTCACGAAGGAAGAGGTTCCAAAAGCAACTGTAGCCTAACCCAACCAAGGCAGTCAGTGAGAAGGACCTTCGATCCTTCCATTTTCGGAACGTTTCCATCAAGCATTACGTGGCGTTGCTGCACAATCATGCAGTCCAAAGCATGTTCACACCTCAGGCCGACAGTAGGATTTAGACTGTGCTGGCAGGATGGATGGCTTTTGCAATTTTGCCAAAGGATTCCATGGTTGCACCCCTAGGGTACTACGGTTGTACACCCAAAATCTTTATCCAATATGGCGCCAGCAGATCCCCTTCATGAATCCATTTAATCCTCTCGGGTTCTTTGAGAGCTTCCTTTTACCAGTGGGCACATTCTGAGGGTACAGCCCTGGAACTCCTGAGTTTGGGTAATTACGAGGACTAATGCAGCAAACAAAAAAGAGACTCTTCTGGGTATCCATTCCAACCCAAAACCCTGAGCACCGGGCAGTTCCAGCTTTCCGGCGGAAGCTGTTTAGACACTTCCGTTTCTGACCTGACGATTCAAAGTTGCCATGCGAATCTGACATGTCCATCTATTAGAAGCCCCTAATGTCCCAAACCACTACAACCCTGGACCCTATAGCCCTCTCGCCCTAAACCCTGAAACCCTAAGCCTTGAAACCCTCAAGGACCCTGACCGCCCTGACCCTGAAGCTTGAAGTCATGCAGCGAAGGTAAACGAAGGCTATCAGCAAGGTGCAATGCTCGCCAACAAGGACCTCTCAAGGATTAGGGTTTGGGGGCTAGGGTTCAGGGATTGGGGTTGGGGTCCAGGTTATAAGGTTGCGGGCTTAAGGATCACCATACGCTTGTGTGCATCTATCATTTATGTGTATATCTGTGCAAGAATAATGAAAAACAAAGGGATAAGATATGGAAAATGAAATGGACCCTGGGATTGCATAGTGGTTTAGGGTTTGGGTGATATATCTGGGGCCATGTTTCATCGGGACCCAGACCCAGAAGGGTACCATACTTTGGGCAACTTCTGCGTTGGCTCCCGAAGCCATATAAACTGTAAAGCCCTGGGCCGTAAACCCTTAAACCCTAAACCGCCGTCTAGGTAGTTGGGATGTGTGGCTTGGCCGCTTCCATGGATTCCCATATGGGCGTTACCCAAGGTAAAGTAAGGGGGTTTGGGCTTAGGGTCTAGGGTTTAAGGATTTCCAGGATGTTCCAGGGACCCTAGGGAGTACCTCCCATCAGGCTTCTTTATCAACAGCCTTACACATCACGTCTTGGAGTTTCATCTCGGCTTGGGTCAGGGCCTAGCCCTATACCCCCAACCCTAAAACCTGAAACCCTGAACCCTATCCTAAGGCACTTGGACCTCTGTAGTAAGAGCCCATACCTTAGGCCCCGAGCCCAAGCCTGCAAAATTTACTCGTAGGGCTCAGGGTTTGCTGCCACGCCCAGAGCTGTTTAGGAGGCTTTTGGCTACAAGGGGCAGCGTGAGAGGTGGTTCCTCGGACAAGTCATTTCAGCTTTTATTTCAGCTTCAATTCAGTCACACCTAGCCTACCCTCAGTCAGCCCCAACCCCGAATACATACCTTGAAATAAATTTGGCTTTGATTCTCGACGCCCACAGATGAGCCAAGCGTTCAAGCAAGTCTCGGCCTGTGTCGGGTCGTTCTTTCTTTCGCTCATGAGGAATGGTTCAGGGCCTAGGGCCCTAAGGCCTGACTTCGAAATACTATCCCAATTAGGAAGCAGATATGACATTATCAACATAGCCTCCCAAAATCAAAGCCGAAAGCTGACAATGATTGCCCCTACGTAGCCGCAAATACCCTCCTACCAATTCATTATGGGACGCTCCCAGCATGGCCCTGAAGAATTTCGACACGCAAACCTCAACACATAACCTTTGCCGTGGATGCTTTCATCCTAACCACTACGCCAAAAATCCTGGAAACCCTACTAATGTTGAGTCCTGATTGTGCAGGGGGTTGCAATACGGTAGAGCTTTCAGAAAAAGATTCTGAACTCCCTATTCGATGTGGGGGGTGCCAATACAGTAAAGTCTTGTTGGCCTAATGAGTTTCTGGAAAAGTGAAGGTAACACCTTCACTTCATAATTACCTGATCCCTTCCCTTACTGATTTGAAAAGGGGCTGAAGCATCGAAAAGATCCCTTTTCCTCATTAGTTTGAATAGGAGCCATAGGGATCCTCAGACCCCCCATTCGTTTTGAGGACTTTGTAGTACAGACGCTTCCCTTTTTGGCGGAGGCCACACTAATCAAGCTCCAACAGTGAACCCTAATCCCGAAATCCTTGCAACCCTCAACCTTCAAAACCCTGGAAGCCTGAACTCCCTGCCCAACCTTCAAGGTTCGAGGGCTACGATTGGGTCGTGAGACTCAACCCAGACACGCTGCTTACGCAGGACGAGTGGATTCTCAAGGCAAGATTTGTATATCAGCGTTTACGGCTTAGGGTTTAGGGTTTAAGAGTTAGAGATTTCCCTCAATAATGGAAGTTTGAATTGAACGCTGAGCGAGCGGGCTCCGCTCCTTGCAGCCGGTAGCCTCTGCTGAGCCCCGGTTAGACTTTGTCAATAATGGAAAAGAAAATGGACACTGCAACGGAAATCCCAAGGGGGGTTGCCAAAATATGGTATGTAGTGTAGGCATAATGTCGTAATAGTTGGAAACGAAGATGGAAGATGAAATGGAAATTGGGTTATCAAAAGTACCCTCAGTATGTTAGCGCTTAGTTTAAGGATTCAGAATTCTGGACTTAGGATTCAGATTTGTTTTGGGTAGCTTCTCCTCACCTCACAGTGGAGATAGCACAAACGAAGCCTTGATGTAGTGAGCATGGCTTTCCTGACAATACTGCGCAGCCAGTTGGAGCAGGGAAATGCAGGGGTATTAGGGCTTCTGGCATGCATATGGTACTTTCCATAAAAAGGGTGACCCCAATACGGACCCCAGCATGCTCCTTAGATTAGGGCCCGCAGTAAGGTACCATCAGGAGACTATAGGGTCACACTTAACCAGACGGGCACATTTGTCCTTTCATGCCTCACTATGGGCACTTCACTGCTTTGAACGTGTCTACATGTGCTGGCAGGGGCAGGACTGTAAATGCTTGCGCCTGACAAGTCCTCAATACGGCTGTCTGTCATAGATGGCAAGTACACACGAGTGAAATTGACGATTCGTACCCCCTACGTTTCGTCACGCCTTTGCTGTTGGGTTTTTTGCAGCAGGGCGGCTCATTAGCTCCGGGTAGGCCCCACCGGTTCAAGGGTATGAGGTGTTTTGATTTACATTTCTAGTTGCCCCATTCGTCCAGTGGTGCGCCTCATTAATCCAAGGATGTGAGGAAGTTCTGATTTACTTTTAGCATCGCCTCAATGGTCCAAGCTACACCCCATGAGTCCTATCTACGCGCCATCAATCCAAGCTACGCCCTAGTTGTACAAGACATTGACAGGGCTCTTAGAGGTTTGAAGCTTTGGGTCTCACGTTACAAGTTGAGGCCTGCGGACTCACAGCAAGCTCCGCACTTCAATTTCACGCTGACCCAGCAACCCCGCCACTCTGTGCTCAAGGGGAATGCCCTTGGGGGACTCTTAAAAATGCTTGGAAACAGGCGGGGTCCAAAACCCAAGAAAGCTATCAAACATGGCTTTGAACATGGTTCTCTGTGCAGGCTTCCCATGTTTAAGCCCACAAGTGCAATTATCTGCAAATCAGCAGCCACATTTAATGTATTTAACAAGCTAAAGTGGTGCAACATCCTAGCTCAGGAGCCACAATAGTGCTGGAATATGGGCAAGACATACCCAAAAACCTTGCAACGTGCACAGTTTATAGGATTTGGCCTGGGCAATGCACGCCAAACCTGTCTCATGCTTGTCATGCGGTCCAGGTCCTACCACACTGGTATTTACAACCACAAACACTACTTAGAGTCCCTTGACTACTGTAATCCTTGGACTTAAGTTAAAACGGCTAAGTGTAGTGTGAGCTTGAAGAAGGACCCCAATTTTGCAGCTGGTCTTACTGTATGCGTCTAGGAATGACAGTCGTGTACCATTACAATGTCAACGGATGCGAATGGCTCGCAGCTGCAAAGGAGTTGATGCCCTTACCCTTCCAGCCAGATGCCTTCGATGGTGGCTATGAATTGCTTCATGCAAATGAGTCTATAGCAGCTATTCGAGAGCTGTTGGGGTTCGAAAGTGCGACTGCTCGGAAAGAGGTTTAGCTAAGTGAGTTGATGTGGCAAGCTTCCCCCCGTGCTTAGAGCTTGTGCAGCTGCAGAGCCCTTCTGAACCTCATCCCCAAGACACGGAGGCCATGCAGAACAAGTCGCTAGATGCGATTTTTGTCCGCTGTGCCGTGGGGTAGTACTCTCAGTACCGGGGTGGGACCACGCGCCCTTGGCCCTCACTCACCCCGCTTGTCGTAGAAATTACATGAATAGGGAATCCTTCATGCTACCTTTTTGGTTTTTAAGCTTGGGGTGCTGAGCGCACTCCACCCCGTTTAAGAGGCGAGAGGATTTGGGGGTTCAAGGGTTTTGCGCCTGCAGCTCTGGAGCAGGTTAGGGTGCCAAACATGACAAAAAGGGCGCTCATCCTGTTTCGGCTTGGGCCGTAGGTGGTTTAGGTTCCTTCCATTGAGCATTGATAACCTCGACAAAGTCTCTGTGGCTTATGTGCTGAAGAACCCTCATTTGTTTGTTTATTCAGTATGAAAAAACCTGATTCCAACGCCATGTAGAGATCCGTACGTCCTTGTCTGAAAGCAGGGGGTCCCCCTTATACCTTGGCAGTTTAGGTGATCAATTTATTTGTGCGACCCCCCCTCCCCCGTGTTATGCCCGCTTCATGAAGCTGTGCTTGAAGACCTCCTTACACAAAGAGCCCATAGTGTTCCGGGACCATTTTGGACCCCTTGGGAACTTTATTGCAATGACCGCGAGAAACTACCAATTCTTCAAATGCTTGCTAGTTTTCAGATAGGCCCAGGAAATCCACTCCAGTCAAGCCCAGTCGTAGGGCAAATACATACGGGATTGCAGAACAGGAATGGGGCATTGGGGCAAGGTATGGTTAGACAAGGACGACAAAGGCAGAATATCGGCAACAATGCGAGAACGTGCTTTTCTATGCGCCTTGACAATGTGCCTTCATCCCTAACGAAAATGAAGGGCTTGCTGACCCCAACCCCTAGAATGAGGACTCCACATATAATTACTCTATATACGATAATAAGGAACGTAACTAGGGGGATGGGGTGACCAGTATCCCCTTAATACCAATGTTGCAGAAGTCACATGCTCACGGTGCGGTCTGGTACGGGCTTAACGAGCCTTCACCCCCATGTCGCACAGATGTTGTTTTTCAAAGAGCTTGAAACCTTCACTCAATCGCTTACCCCTAAAAGTAAACTCCCTGAAGACCTCCTTTAAAGGGGCCAAGACGACTAAAACGAATCCCCCTAATAGCGGAGGAGCATAATGAGGAATCCAAAGGAATTTGGGATCCAAATGGTTTCCTGGGTCTCATTGTTTTTATATCGTCTTCATAAAAGGAAGTTATGGAAAATACGGATGCGATTTTAATTGATTTATTCCCCATATTCACCGTGGGGTCCTAGTTGTTAGATGACGCTGTCGCCCGCCGTCGGTGCGGATTCTCTTCCGGCGCGCAAACATTTTGGACGCGCTCATTTTCGCTCAAAAATCGCGCTCTCGTTCAAGACATCTTCAAAAAATCGTCGGAAAAATCGCGTTCGAAGAAAAAATGGTTTTTCACTCGGAGCATCCTCACTTTTCCGATCTTTGACATATCTTCGCATGTTCGAAAATCGCGCTCCCGCGCGAGACATCCTCGAAAAAATCGTCGCCTCGTTGACTTTCATGGTGATAAAATGGCGCTCCTGTGCGAGACATTCGGACTTTTTTGACGATCCGTCGTGTTATAATCTTTGAAATTCGCGCTCCCGCGCGAGACATCCTCGAAAATCATCGTCTTCTGAAGTTATGATGACGTTTTCCTTTCAAATTAGTCTTCCTAAGGGATCCGTCGCCGAATTGGCCGCGGCTTGGATTTCGAAAGTCGCGCTCTCGCGCAAGACATCCTCAAAATCGTCGATTTGGACGCTCGTAAAGTTGCGCTCCCGCGCGAAACATTCGGTTTTTTTGAGGATTCGTCGCCTCGGAATCTTCCAAAATCGCGCTCCCGCGCGAGACATCCTCGAAACGCATCGTCATCTTCTGATGTAGTTTATGTCTATGATTACTCTATGGAGGCTCGTTTTTCTTTTAAATTAGTCTTCCTAAGAGACCAGTCGCCGAACTGGCCGCGGCTTGAATTTCGAAAATCGCGCTCCCACGCGAGACATCTTCAACATCGTTGACTTGGACGATCGTAAAATTGCGCTCCCGCACGAGACCTTCGGATTTTTTGACGATTCTTCCAGTACAAGTGTTTTGACATTGCGCTCTCGCACGAGACATCCTCATAATCGTTGATTTCAACCATCGTATATATGGATGCGTTCCCGCGCGAGACATTAAAGAAAGTCGTCGTTTACTGACGTTCTCGATACTCGTGGGGTGGCTTGTTTGCCTTTTCAACAAGTCGTCGTGACTTGCGGTCATAAGATGTTGCCGTCTGCATGCATTCGAACACCAACATCGTCTTTGCCGACTTCTCCATTGGCTTGGTGGACGTCCCGCTGGCTGTTTTCGAGATCCGAGTCCAGTGTTCAGTTGTTTCAGTGCGGCTTGAAGAAATGACTTTCGGTGCACCAGTTTGCATCTTGAGGTCGGGCTCATGCTCATCGTCATGGACGAGATCGTGGATCTTGGCAGGGTCTTCCCGTCGCGGTTCAGTGGGGATGTGCAGCATCGTTTCGTTGTTGCGTCCTGTGATGTCTGCAGTTCTCGGCTCGAGCAAAGTTACGGGATTTGTGTTCCCCGTCAGAATAGGCGAGCGATCCGTGCTGTGGGTGGCTCCGAGCCTGACGCGGGCGTTGGCGGATATGGATCTGGCAAGCAGCGATTGCGGGTATTAGCTGGAGCGGGTGCAGGAAACTTTCGCGCAGGTTCGTGGGCCTCTCAGGAGATTTGACATGGGGGAGTGATGGTGCAACACCTGCACTGGGACGATATATGTTTGCAATCAAACCCGCACCTGGAAATTCCTCTCATTGGAGATCTTCGCGCGTGCTCTGGATATGACAAGCTTCCGCAGGTGGCTTCAACCCGTCATAAGACAGGTTCACCGAACCCGGCATCGTGCAAGTAAGTCGGGCTGTGCTCTGATGTACGAGAAGCTGTGGATCGATGACCTTCCGCATCCCGAGGACTGGACTACATCGGTAGAGCTCGATGCCATATTTGGGAGATTGCCGAATCCCGAGCTTGCTCGGCAAGCTGTGCCAGTGTCGACGGCCGCGCTGAGGACGGGCAACCCGGGATGAGAAGCTTGTCCTCAGGTGCACGTTCATCAACCTTCCGTGCAAGAGCTGGCTCTCGATTCTGCCCGCGTCGGGAACACTGTGGGAAAGCTGAAGGAATGCTTGCGCGAGGCACACGGCTTTCCTGTGTATTTGCAAAGAATTCTCAGCGAGCACCGTCCGATGGTGTCCTGCTTGCGGACTTGGAACCTCGCAGCCGCAAGAATCTGCTGCTGCTGATGACCTCGATCGACCAGCAAGATTCGATTATCATCCTGGATCTGGTACGAGACGACCTTCGCAGAAGCAGTTGCGTTGGGTCAGATTAGCAAGGTCCGCTGTGTGTTGCAAGCCATATGGATGCCAACGAAACAGTGCGGCATGTTTCGGGCACTATAGTGTGCTGACGGCATGTCTGCATAGTCAGACAGTCAGACAGAAGCCGCAATGTTGCTCATTGAATTTCGCGCCGCAATCGATTCAGTCGGTCGTGATGACAAGACGGCATTGATGGCGGCGCGTCGCAGGGGTGATGCTGAGTTTCTAGACCTGTTGCTTCGAAATGGTGCTTCTGTTAAGTGCTCCACGCGGGACGGTGTGTCGCCGTTAATGATAGCATCCGAACAAGGTCACTCGGGAATTGCGCGCTTGCTGCTTCAATCCCGGGCTGACACATGGTCGTGGAACGCAGTGGGTATGACGGCACTCATACTCATGCTGGCGTGTCTCGGTGGTCATGCAGAGGTCATTCGTCAACTGCCCAATGCCCGGGTGGATGTTGATGCCTGGGACAACGGAGGCAGCGGAGGCACCACTTCGTTGATGTTCGCGGCCAACCGAGGACGCCTGTCCGGAAAGGCTGACTGCCCAGGCGTGTACGGCAATGATCGACTCGGCTCGAACTTGGCCACACGGAGTGTGCAAGTCTGCTGCTTGGTAGCTCTGCCCGGATCGATGACAGGGACAATTACGACATGACCACGATCATGTTTGCGACCGCGAACAATGACTCTGAAAGGGTGCGTTTGCTGCTTTCACGCGGACCAGAAGTAGACTGTTGCAGTTGCAACCGTGGGTTGCCGGACATCTCTGATTTCTGCTTGCGTCCTCGGTCACACGGAAGTCGCTGGCTTGCTGCTCCGAGCCAACGCTGTTGCTAAATCGAAGTGATGTGAATGGCATGACTCCGCTGCATTTCGCGGCTTCCGTTGGCCGTACCGAAGCTGCGGCTCTGCTACTCGCGGCCGGTGCCGACAAATACCTAGTCGATGATGAGGGCGGCGCGGCACGGACACTCGCTTTGCTGGGCGGCCACACGGAGCTCGCCCGCACGCTTCTCTAGTATTGGAAATACTGGAAGGTGTCTTTGCGAGCGTGCGTTTCACCATGAGTTTGGGAGCATGCCGAATCCTCATGGTAATGTATGTAGCTTCACCCTGCGACAGGAGCGTACGAGCAGCACCTGTGTAGGCTGGAATCACAAGCTGACCACTTGCAGCACGCTGTGTAGCACGCGCGATCCCGTATGGAAATGCGTGTAAAAAAGGAAGCGTGTTACTCTTGTTGCGAGATCTTTGCATCGAGCCTGACACTGCAGTCTTGCAACCTTCACATGACAGGCGCGAGAGAAGCTCGACTACCACGCCGAGAACGGCACTATGTTGGTGATATAAATATGAGCGTGTCCGTGTACGTCTCCGCGTTCGCGCAACATGCTCTCGGCTTCGTTGAAGACTTTCGTTTCGTCTTCCCATTTTCTATTTACACAAGTCTGCTTAAATCGGCGGGCGACGGTATCCTCATATTATCTCACTTAGATTCGGGTTAAGCGTAACATGTGGGGCTCTCCGGTCCATTACTTATGATTATCTTGTGTTAATCCGATCTTACTAAGGTTTCCATCGATTTGAATTACATTTCAATATTTCAATGGATTCTATTCAGAGTTTCGTTGGATTTTGATTCGAATTCACGTGACTTTATACTGATCTTGCCTAGTTTTCCTTGATGATGGGTAATTGGGTTCTAATTTTGCAGTCAACTTCCAATTGATGTTAATTGGATGCAATTACGCTCAAATGAATGCCAATGAGATTCTCACTAGAATTTGTTTTATTCGATTTGCTTTCCCCTCATCCCTCCTGATAGTAAAAACTTCGGCTGTGTTTTAATTAGGGGCGGAGACGTTTATTTTCTTATTGTTTGGGAGTGGGATTACCTTTCCCTGGAACTAGTGAATCCTGCGACCCAAATGCCACATGCTCCCCTGATACATCATGGAATAGAGTAGCATAAGTTCACTGGGCGGGAGCGGGTTCTTTCTTACCCTCTATACCCCTCTCAGCCCTTAATATCCTACACGCCCAAAATGGGGGTTGCACTGAGGCTGCGCGTCCACACGGATTTCTTCGCAGTTCGTCCATCTGAAATCGACCCAGCTGCCATGGAGAAGTGCACGGATGTGCATAGTCGCTCGGCCACATCCTAGTGTTTTTAGGCCTTAGGGTTTAAGGGTTCAAAATCTTTTGGGGTTAGGGTTTTGTTTTGACAGCTTACAGTCCGGGAGTTGGGTTCTTAAAGGAGCTTCATAGAATTATTACACAGGGATATGTAGGGCTCATATTGGGCATGTGGGGCTTCATGTTGCTGATGGAAGAAGAGGGTCGACCCCTGGGAAAGATTGGGTTTTTTTAGGGGACTATCAAGCAAAGAGGGCCATGGTAAGTTTCAGCCTTTTGGGTTTTGATTTCAATTTGGGGGTTCGGTCACGATACTAAGCCTGCGAAATTCTGTGAATTACAATGCTTAAGGTGCCCTCCATCAGTTGTTCCCTGGAACCACAGGCCACCAAGTTAGGACACGATGACTAGCATCTTGCAATTATGGCAGCTGTGGAGTCCCTCACGCCGGGTTGGGGAAACCAAAGCCATGTTATTTTTCATGAGACCCCGTACATGAACTTTTTTAAAAGGGCACCAAAGTCCAGCCATCCCTCCTCCAACTAAAAGGGAACCTTCAAAACGCCCAATGAAGATGATTGTCCGTACGGAGGGGCTATTTGGGGTTCCATATCGGGGGAGGGTAGGGTGTTGTCAGGAGTGTGGGGATGTAAGATTCGGGGGTGTCGGGATTTGGAGTGTGGGGCTTAGGTTTTCGGGGCAGGGTAGTGAGTTTAGAGCTGAATGTTCAGTGCATGGGGTTTGGGATGTACTCTAAGGCGTAAGTAGGAGTTTAGGGTGTGGCGTGGAAAATAGCAAGTTTTCTGGGGTTAGAGATTTTCGGTGTAGAAATTTGGGATGTAGGGGTCCAAGTAGGTGGGGTTTGGGGTGTAGGGCCCAGGTTTAAGGTTTAGAGTCTTGGGTACAGGGAGGGTTTGGGGTGCAGGGTTTAGGGGTTCAGGGGGGTTAGGGTGTGGGGTTTGAGGGGTCCAGGGTCTAGCGCTACTTGGGGATCCATTAGACACCCTAGAGCATGACGTCCTGAGTAATCTGAGTATTCCATGTTGGTATTGCCTTGGGATTTTTTGATGATTTGGCCAGGGGTCGGTTTGTCTACTGTAGCCCATATACGTTTTTGGCTCGCATCTATGAATGTAAACTTAGGGGCAAATGGGGTACAAAATAACCCCCAATGTGAGACCTCAAGCACTAAATTCTATTACTAAGCCCTGTAGCCCAAACCCCTAAATTTACTTAAATCCTAGACCCCCGACCCCCTAAACCGCCAAATCCCTGAACCCTAGACCCTAAATCAATTCTGTCTGCAGGGCAGGCTGAAGATGCCTTTACCTGCGCAGTCCAGAACCTGGGCTCTGGATCGGATTTTATTGCACAGACCCCTTTGAAGGCTTATGGCTTCGGGCCCCGAGCGGTAACCCCTAAACCTATTTTCGGAGGTTCCATGTTTGGATCTTGCGTTTGGGGTTCAGGGCTTGGGGTTTTGGTCTAGGAATTTGTGTTCACTGAGCTCTTCATATTCTGGGTTCCGTACTTTAGCCCAGGGAGTGCACAAAACGTAGGAAAGAGGTTTTCTCTGCGACCTTAAAACGTGAACCTGGCTATCATGGGAGTATCTTTATTTGGACACCCCAGCAGCGTGATAACTCCAAATAATCTCAAATTGCTCACTTCTCCTCAGCAAGGAATGAAGGAATGGCGCCGTACAGCAGTCCCTTTATAACCCCCAATCATAGTAGCTTCTATGTTGTTTCCCAGCTTCTGTTCCCTGCTAACCAGTGCTAAGATTAAGGGGCGTTTCCCCAAGGAGCGTAGAAGGGAGGTCCTCAAGTTAAGGCGGGGGGGCCGGTGAATAAACATTTCCGTTAAGGCAAGGCCGCTATCTTGGTTTGCATTTGCAATCTTACAGCAGCCCTTATAGAGTACGTTTTAAGATAACATTCTCCATGTGGTTGTAGTGTAGTATAAGAAGGGCATAGGGCTCGAGAAAACCGTCAGCGGATTGCTTTAGCCCCAGCACTCTGTGCGCTGTAGCCATTACCAAGATCTACTCTCCCAGCTGGCACCGCAAGCTTCGCAAGAGGCGCTCGATTGCCAGGTCTAGAGTACGCAAAGGGATACACCTTGAGAAATCCTTGGCACTGTTTGTACCTCAGCACGGTACGCCTCCTCACTGGCAGAACGTGTTCTTTTCTGGATTCTTTCATCGCTACAGAATGTCACGGAAAGGATGGGGCAAGCCTTGGAGAAAAGGAAATGGTGCAGATGGTTATGCTTCTGAGCCCTCGTACTATGCCTCAAATTCTGGCAGTGGAAAGGGCAGCTGGACGCAGGATTGGAGTGGCTACAACAAGAGAGAACAAGAAGGAGGATCATCAATTTCCTACGTACAACCAGCAGCAACAGGCAAACATCGTGGTGGTTGCAGAACACAAGCAGCAGCAACAGTCTACAACTGCGGAAGAGGATATTATCAAGGAGATTCAGCGTGCGGCGCGCAAAGCGGAACAGAAGGTTGCCAGGCTTCAGTCGGACCTTCAAAAAAGGGCAAGTGCAGTGGCGGAGCTACGAGCAGGCACTGAAGAAAGCCTACGGTGCGGAGAAGGTAAAGTTCCAGAACGATCAGAACAAGTTGCGCCAAGACCTGACGGAGGCTTTGGCGGCTCAAGCATCAACTCGTGGTGCATTGAGGGCAGCAGCAGTTGGTCAGTTACAGGAGGAGACTCAGGAGGCCGCATCACAGGATGTAGAGATGGACGAGGGCTGGATGGCCCTCATGAAGGATACCTCATTCGTGGAGGACCAGGGCCGGAACAGAGAGTTCGATGGATGGCTCCAGGAAGAGTTGCAGAGGATTGGAAGTCCATCGACTGCTGCAGCTGCCAAATCCAGAGCGGCCATGAAGGGGGAGTCACAGTCGGCCAATGGAGATGCAGTGATCACACCGAGGCGCCTTACACGTTCGGGACTTCCTTCACCATCCAAAGGAGTCATGGAGAGTGGAGCAAGACATGCGGAAAAGGGTCCCAGGGCGTTGTATCCCTTTGGCTGTCACCTTGGAGCTTCAATGAACGCAAGCCACCTCATCCCCACCAAGGAGATTCAGTACAGAGGGGAACTGCCTTCGCGTATAGATCCGTCTATGGCTTCTCTTTCTGGGGAGATTGGGAGGTTCCCGGACTCCGGGCCGGCTATGGCCCTACCTTCAGCAAAGCTTCGGAAGACCCCACGTACTGGCATCAACGAGCTTACGAAGCCCAAGGGCCCTGCAGCCGTTCGGACAAGCTCATGGCAGCCCGTGCTACGGCGGAAAAGGAGATCCATGCAGTCGGAGCGCCGGTCACAGCGGCCATTGTCCTCATCGACGACGACCACGATCACTTGGTCACTTGGGTGTTCCATTCCCTTCAGGTTCAAGCTTAGACCTACTCGATGGATAACAGGCCCTAAGTTGGATTGCTGCCCAACTGAGAATGCACAGCATGATCTTGAGGCTTGGAGCCTTGAGCAGCTTTGCGATGGTGATTTTGACTGGAAAGTGCTTGGGTTCTGCACTTTTCATGGGTGTTGTAAAGGAAGTACAGTGACAGTTGGTTCGCGGCGACGGGGTGGCAGTGTGTCTGTTATGATACATTGTCATGTGCCGGCGGAGCCACACCATCAAGTGAGGCGACGGGGTGGCAGTGTACTCATTGTAGTGCATTGTCATGTGCCGACGGAGCCCACTCCTTTTATTGCAGGTTCGACTTTCCATGGCAACCCTGTCCTTGTCGCAAGTACTGGAACGAGCTGCTATATTTTTGAAGCCTGCCAAGCCTTTTACTCCTCTGATGGACGGGGTCGTGAAGTTCCTGTCATTGCTGGAGTTCATCACTGCCCAAGCAACATGGACAGTTCTTTATCTGAGTTTTGGCGCTCAAATCCTTGCAGATGCACTGAGCTCGGGGACGATGATGAGGTACGCTGCCTTTGTGTCTGTGAATGCTCATTGTAAGAATGCTGCCTTTTTGCAGGGATCAGCGCATGCGATGATTCGCACCCGTATGATAGGGCCATTGGGGGCCCTATGTCAATGATGCAGTTGGGTTTTCAGCTGTTCAAGCTCCTGTTGCCATGTGCGAGAGGAGTCGGAGCAAGAACGTCCCTTCTTCCTGGAGTCTTTCGGTTCTTTTGTTGTTCTTCCCTCCAGCCCGTGTATAGACTGGCAAACGGATGCTGAGCCTTTGTGGCAGGCTGGGACTCTTGCGTCCCTGCAACACCAAACTTTGCTGCCTGCCATGATTTGCCTCACTGATATGCCCAGATTGGACCTGAACGACTCTGGGATTGTGGATCTTTGGTGTTTTGATGACACAAGTGACGGTTGGATAGTTGACAATTCCGCCGCGCCAGCGTATCGGCTACTCCATGCCATTTTGGATTTCAGGCTGTGGGCTGAGCACCTACTGCCACGACTGCTGCTCCTTGGCCAAGACCTTCTTCTCTTGGCTGGAGAGCTTCTCGGACAGTTCTTTTGCGCACTGGCCCTTCTTGCAGGAGGATACTGCATTAAGCTGCTGTTCTATGCGATCAAGCTGCGAGGTGGCCATTACAATACAGACCCTATCTTGAGAATGGTGAGAGACAGTGTGGCTTTCATTCCTCTGGACCTTGGAGTCCATCTCCAGGACTTTTCGCCTAAGCCAAAGGCATGTGGAACTGGCATGCGGCAAGGGCGGAAGAAGCTGCCTACGATTTGGTTGTTCAACTGACCTTTGGCTTTTGATCTGCATCTGTTGCTGGCTTTCTCAGGGAGCGTGTGCCGCAGGAGAACCAGTGCACAGCGATCTTCGGCAATCGTTCAGGCTCGTGCCACACAGAGCCATCGTGCCAGGCCTGAACCCGATGCCAATCATCCTCAACAGGCGCGCGGCAAGGAACATCATATCTGAGTCCTCCAGTGAGGAGTCGAGCCAGGAAGATAGTCCTTCCTCGCTCGCAAGTGTATGCTCCATTTGGATTCGTTCCGGAATACCATTCGGTTGGCACCACAGTACAAACAGCGCTCGAGCTCATAGATGTGGATACCATGGTATCAGTCTGCTCAAGCCGTGGCAGATACATGCCCCTTAGAGGGGCGCCTGTCGAAGTGGCTGTCTTAGCTCTTTGGGTCCCACGCTGGATTGAGGAAACCAACATGAGGATCACACTCATAGATGCCACTCACGTTGGGTTTGACTCCTTGGCACGGTGCTTTCAAGAACCGGTGATAAACTATTGGCTTCTTTCTGAGATGTTTGAGCATGTTTGGGAGTCGCATTGGATGGTTTCCATTCCAGCTCGATGTATTGGACCGCTGAATGCCTCCCACAAGATTTCACTGCAGAATGGAGATGTGATTTACATTGCACCAGGCCCATTGACTCCGTTTTGTCACTATTTCCAGTCTCAGGCTTTTGGGTTCTATCAGGCGTGGGGAGCCGATGTTGCGGCAGATGGAGTGCCGGAAGACCTCCCTGGAGGACCTGAATATGCCCAACTCGTGCATGATGGGAAGTCCTGCTTGATTCACACTGGGCGCCATGCTTCGGACTCAACAAGTCTGGAAATAGCGGAGAGGCTTATTTCCCCGCCCTTGCCTGATGCAACGCTCATTCGGCCTGCAGATGAGTTCTACCCGCTTGTACATCGTGGGTTGGCAGATGGACACCTTGTTTCTCTTGCGCCGGAAGCTCGGGAAGAGGGGCAGATTGCAGTCTTCTTGGATCTTCGCAACATTACGCAAGAAAGCTCAGTTCGCATCTTGGGGGCGGTTCTTGGAATTGCTATCCTTGCCCTAGACGGCTACTGCATGGTGCTGCGTGGAGGGCAAAGATTTTCGGACCATCTCGAACTGTACCATGGTTGCGTTCTTCGAGCCTGCGTTGTGTCGGTGGAGGAAGTATTTTCCGATGACTCATCCAGAGCTTCCTCAGACCTGGACACTGCAGATGCAGGGGAAGCACATGAGGAGCATGATTCCCATGATAACCACCTTCCTGATGCTGCACCTCCTGGTTCAGCAGAGCGGCAGGGTAGAGTATGGCCAGCAAAGTGCTGGCGAATTCTTCGAGGATGAGGGCAATCATTGTCTGATTTGTGCAGCGCGCAAGTCGATGCCTTGGCTGGTATGTGGAACTCATCCTTTCATGTTACAAGTGCCTGTGCGCGAGGCAGGCAGGGGGACACCTCTGCAGATAAGGCAAGACGAGACTCTGTTCACGGTGCGTCGGACAGGACATCCTATGGTAGAACTGCTGTAAGACCCGGAAAATGGGGAGCTGCAACTTTGGGCAACAGACTGTCTGTATTTGGTGCTGTCTTGTTTGAAAATATCGCAGGGTCAGCCTCCAGAGCTTCGCAGGCAGCGGCGGTTGGGCGCAATCATGAGATTGACAACCATGGCCGGTTTGTGGCTCATTCCGGAGGTGATGTGGGTTTGACAGCGCATCAAGTACTTTTGCCGCTGCTCTCTGATGTCGATGACTGCAAGCATTACCAGGGGGATGGTTTCATCTTTGGACCTCTTATTGATCTTTCCCCTGAGGACCGCATTGACATTAGTTCAGTCAGGACTTTGCTTGAGACTGCCAAAGGTGAGGAATTCTATGTTGTTCTGGAGGAGCTTGGGCTTTTCATTGAAAGGATCTCAGGTGACTTGGAAAGCAGTGCCCTTGTGGATGAGAGACCGATGCAGCTAGATCACAACGACGACGATGTGGTGATTGCATCCAGGAAATGTGAGGAACTGCGTCGGGAATCTGTCTTGAGACTCATTGCATTGAATGAAATCCTTTGTGCGGATACAGTCCGACATTGCTACGATGCTCAACCAGTTAAAATGAATTGCCGCGATCTCCGAGAAATCTTGCTCCCTACCGACTGGTTTGTGCCTGACATTCTGCATTCCAGTTGGAAGAATTTCAGTCTAGGCTGGGATCTTCATGAGCATTGTTACATAGCGCTTGCTTGGTCACAACCGATTGAACATTTAAATGCCGGGCGCTGTGTGCTACATGTCTATACAGATGGGTCAGCGCAGACAGGATCTGCAGGATGGTCGGTTGTGGTTGTTGCGCAAGATTGCAGTAATGGCAAATGTTCCTTCTTGGGATGCTTTGGAGGTGTCTTGGGAGGCGAAGCTGATCTTGGGAGCAACCCCTCCCTGACGCCCTGCAGGCAGAACAAACTGCGCGTTGCTGGGCGTGTCTATGGTTGTTGCCACAAATTGAAGCCCTGCAAGAGACTTTCAATCGTATTCTCTTTTGTTGGGGTTGCACAAGTGCGGGAAAAGGAGCAGATGGTGATTGCTGCCTTGCTGATACTCCGCTTTCTGCACCGTTGAGAGGACTGCATATACTCCTGCAGAAGCGTGCTGGACCCAGACTGCAAGGGCGACGTGTTAAAGCTCATGATGGTCATCCTTGGAACGAGTTGGCTGATGCTGCTGCAAATACTTTTAGGTTGCGAAAAGTTACACCTTTCGGTGACCCTGAAATTGCGGCTGCTTTTCGAGGAGTAGACTGGACGTGGGCGCCTTTGATCTACAGCTCTGGCGTGCCACCTCTGGGAGATGACTGTGCAGCGCCCAGTTGGAAACTGCCACCTATTTCTGGGACTGGTCCTCTCCCAGATGATATCATCCCACTCCGGAAGCAGCAGACTAGCCGGGATGACCGCGGGCAAAGCGGAGGTCAGCAATGCAAGATTGCGTTCAGAGTTATAAGTGCCAACCTTCAGGGCCTGACAGGCAAGCACTAGTTTCTGGAAGCCCAACTTGATGTGGGACAATTTTATGTTGCGTTCTTTCAGGAAACCAAGTCTGCTGGAGGGATGTTTTCGTCAGCACTTTACAACAGATTTGCCTCGGAACATTGCAACCATTGGGGTGTTGCAATCTGGTTAAAAAGGTGCCTGACTGTCGATGGCAAGCCTTACACGCTGGCGACCGCTGACTGCAGAATTGTATGCAATGAGCCTAGACTCATAATTCTGAAGATCAATGTTGCAGGTACAACGTGGATGCTCGTTTCGGCGCACCTTCCTCAACAAGCTTTGGGAAAGGAGGCAAGAGCTGACATTTTCGACGAAATACAGTGTGCCTTTGAGCGTGCTAAACACCCTGTCCTTTTTGTGGCCGGGATAGATGCCAACGCTCGCGTACCCTGCGGCTTGGGTTCTGTCACTGGTGCAGTAGAACACGGAGAACCGGATGCTTTCGGATTTGAATTCGTGCAGGCTCTTGAAGCTTTGGATGCTTGGATCCCGTCAACTTTTGCCAACATTCACGAGGGCGAGACAGCAACGTGGACACATACACAAGGCCATACGTCACGCATTGACTTCATCTGCCTGGGGGGAGAGGTACACACCAGTGCACTGTTTTCTTGGGTTGCAGAGGATTTCGATGTCCTTACTGCAGCTGAAGATCACCACGCTGTTGCTGTTGGCGGAGACTTCTGGGCTCGCGTTGGAGCGGCCCCTGCTAGTCAACTATGGAGAAAGCATAACGATCTTCATAGGATGCGCGCTGTAGACGGTCGCGCCACTTTGAGATCGGCGTTTGAAGCGGTCAACAGCATCCCATGGTCTGTTGACGTAAATTCGCATGCGGCTTATCTGGAACGGATTTCACACTGCGTACTTCAGCATCATTTCCCTCAGCAATCACATGGCCCGAGATCTTCCTATATTTCTGAGCAGGCCTGGGCTGTCAGGACAAGACGCAACGGGCTCAAGGCTTCCACTCGGTTTTGGAAGGAAGGTCATAGGACGGTGCTAATTGATGAGGGATTTTCCTGTCTTGCTGGTAGGAAGCGATGTGGATGGGGATTCAAAGTCGATCTACTCTACAGTGTCTTTGCGGCGGCAAGTCGCTTTAGCACGGGGTGGATCAAAGACAGAATTCGGATTGACGAACAAGCTTTACTGCGCAATATCGTAGCTGGACAAGAGGGCCGTTCGCTTCAGTCAATACAGAAGGCCATCAAGAGATGTGGTTTTGGCAGAAGACCAGTCGGTAAAGCAGGCAGGACGGTCCCAATCCTGCTTGATGGTGATGGCAAACCGATTGACTCCAGAGAGGCACTCGGCAAGCATTGGTTGGATCACTTCGCGGAAATCGAGGCCGGACGACGTGTTGACATTGGCAGTTTCGGGGAGCTTGTTTCTCAATTCCAAACCCAACACCATGTCGTGCCTGACTTACGTGGCATTCCAACCTTCATTGAAGTTGAGTTGCAGTTTAGGAAGGTTAGATGTGGGGCAGCCAGTGGATTGGATGGATTGCCACCGGAGCTCTTCAAGGCAGCTCCACAGTCGTTGGCCAGGCTATATCATCCTTTGATGCTCAAGGCCGCGATACAGATTGGGCAGCCAGTTCAATGGAGAGGTGGGATCCTTTTTGAGGCATTTAAGCACAATGGAACTCCCACCCTTGCGGAGAACTATAGGTCTCTGTTTGTGTCGAGCCTCCCTGGTAAGTGCTATCAGAGAATTACGCGTGACAAGGCTGGTGCAGCTGTTGAGGCAACGCGCTCACGCGCTCCACTGTGGAGGACGCAAGAAAAGACCAGTGACGCTTCCGTCCTTTGCAGCTCAGCTCTAGCCAGAGCTCTTCGTGACAAGCGTCACAGCTTTGCCCTCATATTCCTTGACACGAAAAGCGCATATTATAGAGTCGTGCGTGAACTTGCCTTCGGGAGCTTTGAAGAAGACGAAGCGGTTGTTGAGCTGTTCAAGAGGTTTGGTGTTCCTCCTGATGCCCTTACTGAGCTCATGACTGTTGTAAGGGCAGGAGGCACTATGGCAAATGCTGGCATGGATCCCTACCTTCGTGCTTTGGTTCAGGACATCCACGCATTGTCATGGTTCGTCACTCCGTATACTGGCGGGAACAAGTGGCCCCATCTCATGCGGGGTCACGCCCAGGTGAGTCGTGGGCTGACCTTGTATTTGCATTCGTGTGTCATAAGGTTCTGTCCGAGATTCATCAACAAGCTATAGCGTTGATCACGCTTCCTTCTGCGGGGACATGTACGCCTTTTGATACTGCTGATGTCGGCCGCGCTGTTGTGGGTCCCATTCATGCTACCTGGGCTGACGACGTTGTACTTTTTACTGGAGATGTATCGGCCTGGAAGGCGTTGCGGAAGGCACGTAGACTGGCTGCCCTTGTGCTTGATGAATGTGGCAGACATGGTATGGCACCAAATCTCAAGAGGGGCAAATCGGCCGCTGCGAGGCAAGCATAGTCGTGCAACACGCAGAGCATGTTTTCGTGAAGCTGCTGACACTATTGATGTTCAATTGACTGCTGGAAGGGTTGTTCAGTTGTACCTTGAAGTTCAGTACACTCATCTGGGCTCTGTTCTACATCGTGACGGCTCCCTTCTGCCTGAGGCAAGGCTGCAACTTGGCATTGCGGCATCTGCCTTCAAAAAGTATGGAAGGATGCTCCTCCTCAACAAGTCCATCTCTCTGGCGATTCGACTTCAGCTTTTTGACTCACTTGTTGGAGGAGTTTTCTTCAATCTCCCATTATGGACACCTTGCTGCAAAGGCTGGAATCATTTGTACAATGGTTATTCTTTGCTTGTTGGACGGCTGCTGAGAGATGGCAGCAAAGACCAGGATTTTGAACACGTCCGTTGTCAAGACATGGCAGCCATATTGGGGGTACCTGATTTTGACATTGTCTGCAGAATGAGACGCTTCGGATTCTTAGCTACTGTCCTTTCAGTTGGGGACTCAGATGTTTGGGCGATCATACGGCTTGAATGCAGATGGGCGCGGCAAGTCTGCGACGGCCTTCGCTGGTTTTGGCAGTATGCCCAGACTCCCCTGCCCGCTTCTAACGGCCAGTCGTGGGAAGAGTGGCGATTGTTCATCTCTATAACTCCCACGGCAGCTTTAAGCAAAAAATTCGACAAGCCGGACTACGAGCTGGTGAGCAGGACCGCATCGAAAGGCTGGCTTGAAGGACTCTGAGGTATCTTGGTGCCTGGGAGTACACTGCTGCGCCGCAGGAAGGGCGTGTTATTCACCAGCCCTGTTGGTGTGGACCTTGCTGCCGCTGCTTCTCTACAAAAGCTGCACTTGCTACGCATTTCTTTCAGATGCATGATAAGGTCGCAAGATTCAGACATTTTGCCTTCGGACTTGAGTGCCACGCCAGTGGAAGATGTTTTCGTAACAATCAACAATTGGCTTTGCACCTTCTTGACAACCGTAAATGCTGTGATGAGCTATCTGCAGCTGGCCACTGGCAGGATGATGTCCTTCCTGGCATTGGAAGTGCCAAGTGGGTTGAAGTCTGCCGGCGTGATCTTGGACTCACGCTTCCAACGGAGGCGAAGTGCACTGCGGAAGCTGACTTGAAAGGCGACACCCTATTCGCTGAAAGCTCAATGATGATGACTGCTTTTCTTGGGGGCGTTGAGCGCTGCTTGAACCCAACAAGGGGGCTGAGGATTGCATATTTGAGTTCTGTTTGCATCTGACGGATTTCCCTCTTTTCCCAGAAGAACTTCAGTTGATTGCTTCAGGTGCGGAGGAAGCAACCATTGCGCTGGAGCCACCGGGGATAGTTGGAATCTGTGAAGGTGTTAAGCAGTTCTACAAAGGGGACTTTGCAAGTGTCTTTCAGCGTGTTCAAGTTGAGGACATGCTAGCTGACTGCTTCTGGAGGCAACCACCGGCGGATAGGCCTTCTGTCGATGGGCCATGGCAGAGGATTGCAACCATAGAAGAAGGCATCAACTTTTCCTTCGATCAGGGTCGCAGAGTTGTCTTATGCGAAGGGTGGCATAATGGCGACTGGCCGCCGGGGTGCTCCGATGGCATAGATCGAGGATCAGCAGCCATGCCTTCTGCCTCCTTGTGTCTGGAGCGGGTGCTGGGATGGCTTAGAGCACCTCGTGATTTCTGGGACTCGCCGATTTCCACTCCTTGTTCTAGGTTTCACCTTGCAGTTAATTAGGCAGCGACGGACTTAATGCATCGAAAAGCAAAGATAAGAAGGGCATAATCTTACTTGGTTAGATACACTACTCAAGTGACACGAAGACCTACATCCTCCAAAGAATGTGTTGCAATACGCCAGGCCTGCTCACTTCCTCTTCATCCCCAAAGCACGTAACCCCAATGAGGCTTCCCAAGTTCAAATGAGGATTCTGGTACACTGACGTCTATACTGGGACCCCCTACTTACAGTCACGGTCCTTAGTCGCATCGGTTTCTGTTAAATCTCGGCAATCACTTGGGGAGAAGCTTACTGGGAGGGTCGCATCAATTTTTGGTAATTGATAGCAGTGCTTGGCGTTTCCCATTCAAAGCTGAAGCATTCAGAGTTGGTACGGACAGCTCGCGTGAATTCGGAACTCACAAATCCCCAGGGCACACTGGGATCTGAGCACTGCTCGCATACTACCATTGCTGCAGACTTTGAATCTTGGGCCTTTTTTGTGCTCTATAGGATATCTATTGCGCCCAACCAGTTTGGCTATGGCAGAGGCCGATGCCAGGGTTGGCTATGGCAGAGGCCGATGCCAGGGCCGATGCTGGAGAGTTTTCAACATGGCACAATGCTGTCAGAAGCGATAATGCATTGCAATGGGCATCAATGGGCAATACTTCTCCCAAGAACTTTCAGCCCCTCCGCAAACAAAACCCACAGCACAGACCAGACAGCATCAGTGCATCGAAAGCCCGTG
>CAJNIZ010006169.1:29868-44294 GCA_905231905.1 Symbiodinium pilosum
CTTGGGGGAAACAAAAATGCTATGATTTTCCGTGGCTGCTAGGACATTGCGTTTCAATGGGGGAGCGGAAGCCTTGCTATGACTTTGGTATGACTTTGTTGTCGGATGCCTGTATCGTCCCGGGGCGCTATGAAAATCATGAAATTCTGAATAACTCGGAAACTACCTCTTATTTTTGGCAGGGACATGTGGCGTAGGACGGGTGATTCGCTTGTTCAAGCGTTATCTTGAGAGGGCTTGGGCTTGCCCCCGCCATTCAGTCGCGGATTTTGGCATCAGTTGTCTATTTTTCTGATGTTTCCGGAACGATGCGCCTACTTCGGGGAAGCCTCATTTGTTGTGCCTTTTGCCAGGGTGTTGTGCCTTTCGCTCGTTCACATGCAAATCTAGTCGTCTGCCACATAGGCGACATCTCCGCGCTGATGTTTGGTGGCCATATTGCGCATGAAACATGCTGCAAGCGTTAACGTTTGCTAAATACGCAACATTTCTGCAAACTCTTCCTGGCTCTTGTGAACGCAGCGTCTGCTGCCCACGATGTGTGTACAACATACAGCAACGTTGGCTTCCGGCTCAAGTTCATGCATCAAAGCATTCTCATGGAGTTGATGGCTGATCGCTGGCCTAAAGTTCTACAGGCAAGGCAAGTCATGATGGATTTTCGTCGTTCACTGGTAGTACAACTTTAGTACTGGAACGGCCGTTCCCGGCGACTGGACACGACTGGACGGAGTTTCGTGCGCCGGTAGTACAACTTTAGTATTGGAATGGCTGCTTGCTCCCGGCGACTGGACGGAGTTTCGTTCGCCGGTAGTACAACTTTAGTATTGGAACGGCCGCTCCCGGCGACTGGACGGATTTTCGTTTTCTGGTAGTACAACTTCAGCAATGGAACGGCCGCTCCCAGCGACTAGATTCTCGTTCTCTGGTAAAACGGCTTTAGTACTGGAATGGCAGATCCCGCCATCGATCAAAATTCGCGTTGACTACTCAGGCTACTCGCGGTCTCCTCAGGGAAACACTCAAAGCAAACACTTCGCCATGATTTCCATAAGACAACATCTACATCAGGAAAAACATCGAAGCAATGACTTTACCATGGCTTAAGCTGACGCCTGGCCCTTATCTACCAGGAAGCGTCCTCCGATGGAATTCCCCATGTGCTAAAATCCAAAAACAATGGATCCCCTTAATCTTATCTACCAACGCGAGCCCTCCGATGGAAATTCCCAGCTGCTAGCGAGGATGACCCAAAAAAATCCAACTAAAACTATGGATCCCCGTACAAATCCTAGCTTTTTCTCAGGGTTTTTGCGCATTTCGCTTGTGCGAAGAATTCTTTCCCATATCGTTCTCTGCAGAGTAAACCGATAGGTGATGTGACCATGATGTGACCCAGTCGCATCGATGCGTTCTAAGGGGATCTTGAGTGGAAACGAAAACTGATGTGACTAAGGCCTTAGACTGTATGCACACCCCCAAGTGGGGGTAGCTGGGGTACCTAGAAAAAAACGAAACCAGCTGCGCAAATGCGACTTTTCCTAGCCCGACCAAGAAACTAAGCCCTGAACCCATGCAGACCCTGGACCCCGAGCACTGCACGCAGGTCTCAAACCTGAGCTTTAAGCTTGCAGTCCCAAAAATCTAACCCTAAACCAACATTTTACATTTGATTCTCCATAACTTTATATCATATTCCTGCCCAAAACCAAAAGAGTGCAAGCTAGCAAGCTGGAACGCTGTACAAAGAGTTATTTTGCGCTCTCACTGAGGTTTGGGGTAAGGGGATGCCAATTCAACTTTCTGGTTTCCAGTGTGTAGATGTTTTTTCGATATAGTTAGTTCTACATATATACCTATAGAGAGAGCCTACACTACGGTCTAAATCCTAAACCCAAACCGTAAACGCTCAACCATCCGCCTGAAGGAATATCATCCATTCGCAGCGATGGGTGTGGCTCGAGGCCGGTTGCCCCACATGAGGCTGCGGGATTTACAGAGACGGTTATCAACAAGCATTGTCAAATTCATTTGGAGTGGAAGCCAGTGCCGAAGCTAGAATACTCGCGCTAAACTCAAAGGTCCTAAATCCTATACCTCAAATCCCTGAGCCTTGAATCCCTGTCAACCTTCAACCCTAAAACCTACAACACTTCACGCTAAATCTCGAGACCCTGAACCATACTGCAGCATATGCCTCAGCAGAACTTGCAGGCATATTCAGAATTTCGTACTTAGAACCAGAGAATGCAGCTGCGGGCCATGTCAATCCTCCGTGCTTAGATCACCAAGCCTCTGACATTTAAACCATTCTGCCAGGGCTCAAACCATCAAACTTAAGATCTCCACATCACAAGCTCTAAACCCTGAAGCCTCAAACCCTACATTACTGAAAGCCCAATCCCTACAACACAAGCTCTAAATCCTAAAGCCTTAAACCCCTAAATGCCCACCATGCCCAACTGTAACCCGAAGCCCCGGAATAAAGGGCCCATACCAGGGCCCATAGTTCTACCCTTGCATTAGACAGGGATCCCGCACCTATGGTGGACGTGTTGGTGGACCTCAGTCGCCGGTTCTGCATTCCCACCAGCTTTGGAAGTATTGACGATTGCCTTATGGGGTTTAGGGTCCAGGCTTCGGGTTTCTTGTTATAACACCCCCACCCCCCAAAAAAGTAAACCTAATTTGGGGAAACCCCATATCGGGTGTTGAGGTTTGGAAATTTGAGCTAGGGAAGGGTTTTGGGTTTGGGTGTTGGCGGTTTTACCTCCTTCAAACATGGAAGCCAATGTAACCTTGTTTTAAGAGGTCAGTCCTTTTAGGGGAGGGCTGAGTTTGGAGCTAGAGTTCAGCGACCTGGTTATGTTGGATTAGAGATAGGGATGAGTGTTCAGTCCTTCATGTATAGGTTCCGTGGTTTTGTGTTTAGAGGGCAAGTTGGTAAGGCTTCTGATTGAAGCCATCTACAGGTCGAAAGTCTACATGTGGGTGGCTTCCATAGTATTCCCATAAGGATTGCCATAAGATCCCAATAGCTCATAGGAGTGCAATAGAAAGACTTACGCCTGTAAGCTACCATCTGTATTGGGTTTTATCCACGGCTTAAGATTTTTGGTGCCATGGTGTTCCGGTTTAGAGAGGGACGGAGGCGGCCTAGAAAGTAGGGTCCAATGTTCTCGGGTGTTTTAGGCATGTTACGGAAATATATAAGAATCAATTGCAAAAAATGGAAACGGTATTGGAAGCGCTTCGATAGTCAAAGGATCCTGATTATAAGGGTTGGGGTGGCCAAAATCCCCTCATGAAATTCCAATGCAACCTCAATATCCCATGCATTTTCCATATGATTTCGATGTGGCCCACTTGGCTCTCCATTATACAGGTTGGGGGCTACAAGACCCTGTATGAAACGGAGCAAGATGTGAGCAGCTTTCTCGAAGCTTTGCAGAGCCATGGGTTCATGTCTAACCATTGGTGCTCAGGGAATCCACGCTTTCATTAGCCTTTAAGTACGGACAATAATGGGCTTCCTGGGCCTCTTGTCCTCAAATGTCCTCATCGTTGGATCTTCTTGAGATTTGGGGGGTCATAACATGCTGCCAGAGTTCCTAAGGTTTGGACGTCAACGGTCATGTTTGGTTTCGACTATCAACACTAAATATGGTTGGTGGACAAAGCACTGCCTGGCCTTACGTACATAGGCTCTGGGAATTATGGTGCTTGTGTATACTTAGCGTCATTTACGATTTTGCCAACAGTAAATGTGAAGATGCAATTCGATTGGGTTTCCATCAAGCCCTGATTCCTCTCGAACCTTGTCGCCAAGACGCCCACAACTTGGTATAGCAGAATACGAACCCTGAAAAAGCCTTGAAGGGCCCTACACCCCAAACCATATACATATATATATATATATACGCATATCCCTTTATGTGCGAGAATATCCTGGTATCTGCCAAAAAATGTAGAAATACTTCCATAAGGGGCCCGTACTTTAAGACAACAACCTGCAACCCTAAACTTTAAACGCCGGAGGAACAAAAGGAGAAGTTGCAGGAGGAAGTTAAGAAAGAAAACAAACAAGATGACTCGAAGGAAAACAAGGAATTCATGAAGGCGCGGTGGAAAGAGACACTGGGTGAGGCCTTCCGCAACAAGGATCAACCTATCGTTGTGTTGAACGCTGTTGGATATGACAGCATCCACAACCTCCTTGGGAGCATGACTGGAGTGCAGGCCAAACGGATGATGGCTGCATTCATTGAATTTGTGGAGGAGCTCAAGGATGAGGTCATCAGTGATTCACCAAAGCTCCCAAGGATCGAATGAACAAGATGAAGACCAGGCAGAACAGGATGAGAGCGCAATGATGAAGCTCGCATCAGGAGCTCCAGCTCTTCCAACCTGGCACCGAATGTGGCCGAGAACTTGGAGCAAATATCTGAGGATCAGGAAAGAAGATACGCGGAAGGACTGGAACGAGCAAGGAGGGAAAAGACAAGGAAAAGGGGAGAGCAGCAAAGAGTGTGGGAGATACGCATCCAGCTGCGCCGGACGAGGGCGGGAAGTCCCTTCACACCGTCAAGAAGTGAGGCTGGCAGCAACGTCACAACCAAAAGCACGAGTGCCAGTCTCCTGGACTGCTTGATGGACACAGATCCACCAGAGGGCCGTAATGGTGCCACAGGGTCCGGAGATGGAATCTGGGAAATGGAAAACCTTCCTGGCAGAGAGGGAGCCAAGCAGAAGGATGGAAAGGAAGAAGAAGAAGTTGTGGAGGAGAAAGAACGAAAGAAGACAGTGAAAAGCGAACAAGGGAAGGAAAGCAGGACGACCGAACAAGGGGAAGAAGACAATGAAGCGTACAAAGGAAGTGCAAAGTAAAAGCAAAAGGAAGGAAAGAAACAAGAGAAAGGGAAACTGAAGAAGAAAGCTACCAAGACAAAGCAGAAAGATAACGGAAATGTGGTGAACGCATAAAAAATTCGGGAGCTGATCAACGGCATGAGTGCGCACTAAGTGTCTTGGAGCTGACCGTTTTAGAATATGAGCACGTGACGTTTGCTTGCTGAACTTGGTCAAGCAATGAGGGGTGGCTTTTTCACTTCCTGCGTCTGCTGGTAACAGCTTTTGGACGTGTCGCTGCAAGGCTAAAGGAGGCGCTGCAAAAAAAAATAAACGCCGCAAAACCTAGAACCTAAAAACAAAACCTGACCCCAAACACACCCATAGGAAAAAAGAGCAAACGCTCCCAATTAGAATTCCATAAGCAAGTCCGAAACCCTAAGCCCTACACTCCAAACCCTGAATCCCAAACCCTAAGCCTAAACCCTGATGCCTTCACGAAGCTTAGGCCCACAGTACCTGGAAGCACTCAAAACTCATCCTGAGCTCTGGCACTCCTCCATGGCGCCTGGGCTCTTCATATCAATGTTTAGGCTTTCGAGTTTAGATTTTAGTCTCTGGTCTCAGGGAGGGTTAGGTTTTCAGGATTTAGGTTTTTCAGGGTTCAGTGTTTAAGTTGGGGCTATGCATTTTGGATTTTATGACGCACCCACAATAACGCGACACCAACAGGGCGTTCGTACGTTTGCCGAAGGGTAGCGGCCTCGGGCCATGGGACTTGGGGCCTGGGGGTTGTTTCCACTTCAGGGTCCAGGCGTCAAGGTTCAAAGGTTTTGAAAAATGTAACTACCATCTTGACGTACATGCATGTCCAGACCAGAGAGAGTAGAGCCTTCAACCCGTTTACGCCAAATCCTACAGTCGATCAAGGCTCGAAGCAAATCCTATGTGCAAACTTTATCGACTTAACCAAATCCCACGAGCCATTTCATAATTACATAAGTGTACATCGCCGCACGCGATTCCGTAGAATTAACGCGAACACAAGGAGTCATGGGGGAGCCAGTGACATGTGCGAGGGGCACTTTCAGTGTATAGCCTCTCCACTATAGGCACTTTGCCCTACTTGTCGCCAAGGAATCAGTTGCAACGTGGTTTTCCGTGGGTTGGTTTAGGTTTACGGCTTGCGTTCTGTCCATGGGGCAGGGTCGGCAAGGTCAAGGCCCTCCTAACGTCAAACCCTACTTGCAAGCACGGGAGTAAATGTACTGGTTCAAGCCGGACCTCTTGCCACACGGTTTAGGTTTTCCTTTCTGCGGCTCAGTCCCAGGTTCCATAGGCCGGGAAACACTGGTCTACTGGCCGAGACTCAAGTAATTACAGGACCTCCAGGTACTGAGTAACACGCCCCTACCCGGCCCCCAAAGCCCTAAACTGTTGCTGCTCAGCAACAGCAAGTGGAAGAACGCTGAACCGTGAACCTCGAAGCCTCAGCCAAAACCCCTGCAGGAGATGTACCCAACCTCCTTGGAGGAAGAATAGGCAATTGGAGAGTGTTGACAGGGGCAGGCGCCAATGCCCACAAGTATTGTGCCAGACCGCAATTTCACGGATTTGGCGAAAGATAGGTTTATCCAAAGGCTCTACGGACTACAGTGATCGTAGTTGCCCTAAATATCCCTAAGTCCTGAACCCCTAAGGCCTAGACTTTGAACCTGGAGTGTAGGGTTTACCTCAAGGCCCCTAGGACTCTAGTGGATTTGCTGTGCAAACTTTGGGCTTTGGGAGGCGACGTAATCTTTGTGATCTCACTATGTGGTGTTGGGTTTAAGGTGAGTGAGCTGGACACCAGGAAAGATTATGCTGTAAGTCTTTTGAAATCCTCAAAACTCTGCTTCGTACTTGAGGGTTCCTTTATGCGTGTGGTTGGCGGACAAGGGGTTGCCCAAGACAGGTTTGTGCTGAGGTTTCGGGATACGCGGGGGTACATGCATGGAAGTCTCTAGGGTCTGTATGGGTATGCAGGGTTGACCGTCTACGCTGCCTGCTGAATTAGAATCCCTTCTGGAGGCTTTCAAAAGGGTGATACAGTTGCGATCAGTTCCGTGTTCAGGGCAGTGAACATGAGTACCTATTGTGCAGGACAGACGCCCGGGCAGGTGGGAGTACTCCCTCCGAATCATCATGTGCTTGTATTGAACATATTCCTAGTAGTTGCTCCATTTACATCGTAGGCATCTACACTAGCTTGTGGATCCACGAAGCGTGAAGTTCAAGACCGCAGGACTCCAACTTGCGTTCCAAGATTGACAGCATGTCACTCTGGCGTCACAAAGTGGTCACGGCCGCTTAACGGCTCAGCTGGAGATTTCCTTCTGGTGAACTATGTCGATTATTTCCCTGAACCTAAGAGTTCTCAACGGATTTCTGTTGATGCTGCATTTGATTAGAACATGCCAGCATCAGAAGCTTGTGAAGTCCACAGGATGAGGCTGTTTTAGGATTGACGGTGCTTTTGTGAAGTTATTCTGGGGATTGTGGTGGCTGAAGAGTTTCCTATCTCACGTATGTTCACCGTCATGAAGTGAGCTGACAAGCTGACAGGCCTGGAAGCAGCAGCGCTTTCAGACAAGGCATCGCTGCATGACTTTGGAAAAAGGCCAGACGCTTCAGTTGAGGGTTGATTACACATGAACTTTCACAAACCAGCTTAAGTCTAAGCACACCGTTCCTTAAGGGACTCCATGACCAAAAAGCATTTCTGAGGGTTTCACAACAATCACGGTGCAGCCTTCGTCGTGGCCTTGCACTGACTATTCTCTTCCAAGACTTTTAAGAAGTCTCTTGAACAGACTCCTGGCTGCCTGAAGCCAAGAGAGGCCTCAGAAAGTGGCACAATTCTTTCCGGTGGGAGGATGGGTGGAGTGGCGGCCCCTCCACACATCTCAAGGAGCACTCTGTGATGTGAGTTTGGGGCTCAAAGTTTTGGGATGGGGGTTTCGCAGCAGGGGGAGGAGTTGATTCCGCTGCTGATCCTGGCAGCCAATGCAGAGACAAAGATGTTTCACATTTGCACTCCCTTGGGGACGCCTGCCCTGCCGATAGGATCCTTGATTCAGGAGCACTCGAAGATTTGAGGTGTATACACTTAAAAACCCTGACCCGGCGCACCCTGAATTCTGAAAGGGCCCATGAGCCTTGACAAGCGCGAGCTTCTGTTCTGGCAGTTGTTGTTGTTTCAATGTAGGGCTGTCGCTTCCTCGTAGGTCCTGCCCGGGATGGAGGAACTGGTGTTTGTTTCGGAACGACATACTCTTGTGAACAAGATTTCTGGCACCCGTTATTCATGTTTGCTGGTGGTCAGGCCCTTTGGCCCGAGATTCAAGGTTATTGCCGCATCCGCATCTATGTACATGCAACGCAGCCATGCCGAGCCTGCAGGCAAAACTTCTCACACTTGTGACTTGCTTGGCGCGGTGTTGCTGGTAGACTGCAGGGTTGCAGCTTACAGGTATGCTGCAAAGGTCGGGCCATTGGAGCTTGAGGTCTTGAAGCCTGTTAGAATTCCGACGTGCAGCGTTGGGCATCTGGCACCTAAGTCTTTGGTGATTTTCTCGCATGTGGACCCAAAGAGCAGCAGAAGACACCATGGACACACGTGCTTCTCATTTTGGTCCAATCAAGGAAAATCTTGTGATTCATTGTCCAAGCTTACCGGCTGTGAAGTGTCAAGTAAGTCTTTGATGCACCAGTACCCAGGCACGAAGAGTCATTTGAATGACTAGAACTCTGGTTCCTTCTGGAGCAGTTTCTGATGCTTCAAGCTGCAAACACCACATCAGCCTCCTCAAACGAAAAGGCATCAGGTGGTTGAAAAAGGTATAAAATCCCGGCACTGCGATATGGCGAGATACCGTTTGAGTTGAAGTGTTTTGTATATGAGGCCCCGATACACTCACCAACGCACCTCACGTCTACCCTGCTTATGTCGTGGACCCTGAAGTCACGCCCTAGAGCCAAAACATCATAAGTGGGGAGGCATTCCAAGTCTCTCAGCCAGAGTCAGCGGCCGCCTTACCATAAAGCGTCAGGAGAAGAACCAAGTCCGTAAGCCTCGAACATGGCATCCTATAGCCCCTATCCTTTGCTTTCCCTGCGCAGCTGATGGAACGAAAAAGAAAATTTCAGACCTAAAGCTCAAAGCCCTTAGAAGCCCTGCGATGTGCAAACATCCTAGGCGGCTTACATCCTGAACCTTACTAATGGGGCGACGATAAAATCAATTCAGAACTCCTCAGGCCCTTGGAGTGATGAGGCATCAATGAGGCATCGCTTGGACTAGTGGGAACGACTTTTGGACCAATAGGATAGCCTTGGACTAATGGGGCGTGTCTTGGACTAATGGGGCGAGCTTGGACTAATGGGGTATTGATGATAAAGTCAACTCAGAACTCCTCACACCCTTCGACTAATGGGTCGTAGCGTGGACGAGTGGGAACGAATCCTGGACCAATGAGACCGATGCTGGGATTAATGAAAAAACTACCTAGGGAGCCATCCCAGAAAGAACGCTAGCCCTGCGGATACTGCTGCTTTAAAACGGAGAAGGGTTTTGGGGCAAATTTAGACGGGTCACAATCTGAGGGGTTTGAAAGCATTGGCAGTAATTTGAACTTGTACTTGAACCCATGGTTGGAAGGACCCTTTTCTTTCTGTTCTCTGGGTCCAACACAACGCTCGGACGGGCCGTAAACGCGCGCTGAGAGGCGCAGCAGCTATCAAGGCATGTCACCGGGGCACACAGTCCGCGATCTTCATCCGGCTTGGCCGTACACAGCCGAGAGTAAGTCTCTTGGAGACTCTAAGTTTCAGAGTCTGTTAAAGAACATCCAACCCATCCTTCTGGGGAGCCAGAAAGCCATCAACAAAACAAAAAGGCGCGAAGGTACATGAGGAGGGTACCGTGTTGAGCGAGGTGCTAGTTGCATGCTTGGTTCAGTCATGTGCCTTTGGATATTTGAGCTTCCTAGGACCCCTTATTGGGAACGCGCGCGTGACCCTTGGAAAATTACATGCAAGCTGAAGGATGAGTAGGCAATCCCTTGCCCCAGCTCCAACCTATCAATCCTAGCCTCAAACCCCAAAGTGGGCTGTCCTCAGGACCATCATGGAGCTTACTTCAAGAAAACCAAGCCGCCAGGCCTTTGTCGGCCAGGGGCTTTGCCCGCAGATCATCGTAGTTAAATTCATATAGTAGGATCTGTGGTTGTGGCCAGAATTAGATGACTCATCTCGTGTTGAGAGTGCGCTGGAGCTGGTTGCGGGCCTCCTGAAGCCTTTTTTCCACACGCAGTCGGGTGTAAAGACGCCATGGTAAGTAGAAGCGCTATCTGTCCCCCCAGGGTCAGCCACTCCAAAACGTTTAGTCGCGCAAGGTCCATCTTGGAGGAACAGTGTATAGAGTTGAGCTTGTAGGGTTTTGATGGGCTGTGGCAAACATGACACACAGGATGCTCTGCCGGGCGCTCTTCTAACTTCAAGTCTTTACAGCTTGCCTTCGCCCTGGCGGGTGAAGCTAAATAGCACGCCGTGTAGTGCGACAAGAGTTGGCTAAAGTGCCTTCAATCTTAAGCCTTCGGATGTTGGAGGAGTACAAAATGTTTACTTTCTAACATGAAAGTCCTGGATGAACCTCAACATGTGGTCCTCATGAGGCCATAAGATTATACAGCATCCTGGCTGCGTATCAATCACATTGATGCAAGATGATGATCGCGATGATCGGATTGACGTCGCCTAGGCAGAAATAAATTGACGTCGGCCGCTCAGCCGGGCTGGATTAAGTCTTGAGTGGCCGAGCGGCTGGTTTTACATTTGCGCTGACAGGCGTCTGACGAACATCACCCCATGAGATTCGATATATCCAGGTCCCGCTTCAAACTCTGTAATTACCGAGTCAACGCACGTTCTACAAACTGAGCACATATCTTCATCAAGCACCTCACAGACAGGCCAAGATCCTCCCATGGATTCCACATCCTTCCTGGCCTTGTTCTGCGCATGAAGTGGATTCCTAGCTTAGGCATGGAGCATCTTAAGCCGTCAGCCCTGAACCCTAAAAGCCCCGTTTTTCTCCGGAAGCCGGTTTCTGCACCCAGGCATGTCAAAGTGGACATGTCCAAGATGCGTGCGCCGAGAGATGTCAACAAGTGACCGGGGAGCGCGGTTTTGCTCACAGAGTAGCCCTCTACTCGTGATATTTTGGTTGACTCCTCTTCTGGTTGCGCTCGAGGTTCTCATGTTTCTCATGTTCCTTCGCATACCACGCCATTTGCTATACCATTCAGGTGCAAGTGGCAAACTAAGCTCGGATCCTGCAACCCTGCTTGAGGAGCATCTTGTACAGCAGGCACAAGTTGCAAATCCGCAGAAAATCAGTTGCAGAGCGATACGCAAGAATTCGCGAAGCCTTGCTCAAGCTATGTCGTCAGATTTTGCAGATGCCCATTCGAGCTTGTCTCAATACTTCTTGCACTTTACTCAGAACGGAATGGTGGGTCATTAACAATTCCACACAAAGTGCTGAAATCCAGTTGCACAACATACAAACTTCTGTTCTGTGTTGCTGCAACCCCCAACTTGAAACCTTACGTTCCCCCAAATTCATGCAAAACTTGGAAAAAGGGCCCTTTGGGGACTACTGTCCACAGGGGCTTATATGGGGTTCCATGGTAGTGAGGGGCAGTGCATTCCAAAAGCAGGAAACAGATTCTTTACTTCCGCTGCAGCTCTCACATTGACCGTAACCTCGATCCCAGAAACGCTGCTTAAAATCTGGCTGAAAGTACGCACTGCATGAAATAAGCAACGCAAAGAGTCTTGGCTCCGCAGCAGCTTCCTCTGGGAGGGGCCAGGCACTGCTTTCTGGCCCTGAAAAGCATGCACTTCTGGATCTTTCTGCTGCTGGCTGCCTGCAACAGCAGAGAGCTTGACGCCCCGGCATGTCTCGAGGACCACACGAGTGTGTAGTAATTAGTTGCTGGGTAGCATCAGCAAGCTCCTGACGTTTGCTAATCATAAATACACAGGTGCAGATACCTGCAAATTATAAGTCCACGTTGCATATAGTGTTGCATATCGCCTGTATGCCGACCTTATTGGACTAAGTGTTTCTTTGCTTCGAAGCTCAGACATGAATCTACATTGAACTTGGCACCATACTTTGTAGGACGCTTCCCTCCGGGACAAAAATCTAAGAATCAATCTTGCCTCTCGTCCGTCAAGATGAGTATCGTCAGGTCCAACAGGCGTGACAAAACGTTTTGGTGCGCGGCTGGGACTGGCGGAATGGATCCGCTGGATACTTCCTATACGATACCCATAACGATTCCTGTAGTCGTCCCGATTGCTTATGCCATCATGCTTAAACGAGCATTAAAACCAACAACAGTCGCTGAAGCCCTGCCTGTACTGTTCTTAGCGACAGGAAGACTGCCAGGATGATGGCACCGCCTTGCTGCAGGCAGTGCTCCCTGACAAGTTGACAGTTGATTTGGTTTTAGCGCTTTCTCAGGATCTGGATGTTGACAGGAATGTTCTGCTGATTCTGCGCATCTTTGGCTGTCTCAGAATGGCATGCATGGGCCTGCGGAAGACAAGGCTCACCTCTGTATTTCATGCTTGGGGTTCGGGGTGAGCGGAATGGAGGGTATCGAAGTCCGTGACACGAAGGCTCCATTTTTCAGGCTTCTTTGTTGCTGCCGTCTGGGGTTGGTGAGACATTTAACTGGCATCCACCCTGATCTTCGCACTAATTGATTCTTGGTGCCAATGCGATCATGAAACTTCGAGCGTAGGAAATTTGGCTTAGACCTTCAAGCCACGAATGCTGTGATGCTTTACCATGAACCCCAACCGAACCCGCTAGCCTTGATTCAAGCAGCAAACTTAGCGCCTTTGTCTCTTCTTCGACCTTATGGAAAGTTCTTAAGAGGATATTGTCCTCCATTCTCGTTAATGAGTCTTAGCTCAGAAAGGAGGATCCGTATAAGCCTTTGCTTTAAACTTCAAGCTGCTTGCATTCGGAAATCTATCACAGCTGAGGACGGGGAGCTCTGCAAGTGCAGCTGCTCGGGCAGAGCCTCAAAAGAAGGACGTGCCCGCAGCGGAGGAAGGTTTCTGGTATTTGATAAAAGGGGGCATCAAGTGAGGCTTTGGGGCTTACGGGCTTCAGGTTGCGAGTTGAGGGTCTAGGGTGTGATGCGTTTACGGTGTCCACACAGCTTTTCAAGACGAGAAACGCAAGGGTTATGAGGGCTGAAAACTTGGTGATGGTGTCTCTGTTGGGAAGCGGATACACGTGGTCTAGAGGCTTAGCCTTTCAGGTTCAGGTTTGAAGGTTGACTTCAAGATTCTTCAAATCAGGGGCTCATACGTCCAGAGGTTTAGGACTGGGATTCCTGGATTTAGGTTTGGGTGTTTCTGATTGGTTGTGAAGTTGCGTAGGGTTCCACGGTGCCAGTGGTAGTTGCTGCTCCGAAGACTGCAGGATACCTGTGATGCTATAGGCGTGTCTGGATAGAAGTGTTCCTTAGAAAGCCTGCGCCTGTCGTGTGCATCATGGGGACTCATGCCTCACTCTTTCTTGGAGGTGTCTTGCATCATTGGGGCCAGTCACCGTCAAGGCGATTCCACTGCTGGTTTGACTCTTGATTTATTCAAGGCCTTCAATGTCAATACTCTTTCTCAGGCTGTCAGTCACGCGTTGTTCTCTACCATTGGCCTAAGTGACCGCTCGTGGTCGTACCAAAAACTTCTCGACTCTTTTGAGGGTACTTTCAAGTCTGGCTGTGCAATGTTGCCCCACACCTTCTGCACCTCTCAGGGTATCCGGAAGGGGCTTGGGGTTCCCAGACCCAACATGTCGCCAGGCCTCTCGAGTATTGGGACCCCTGGTCTCCACTCTTCTCAGTTAAAGAATTATCGGACTTTTCTCTTAACCAGCTTGACGCGTCGTTGAGAGAGGCACTTGCTTGTACTTCCGAGTTTTGGAACATGTGTGGACTAAGCATTTCATGTCAGTTAAGCCGGCCTAAACTTGGCTATGGTCCACAAGGTCCGAGATAAGAAAACTGCTCCGCGAAGGGGACTATCGCTTGCAAAATGTATCGCGGAACTTCTACAGATTCAACTGCCAGGTTTGAAGCCGCTACAAGCAAACCTCATCGCTGTGATTAAAACTCTTAAGTTGCCAAAGGCGCTCAAAACAGTAGCTGTGAAGGCTAAGTTCCTCACTCAGGCACTTGATGCGGTTGAGGTCTCCAGGACTCCTCTTAGAGACATGGACACCCTGAGGTCAGCCATCTCCTCCGGACTGTGGTTGCATGAACGCCTTTTCGTAGAAAAACCGTTCTTCCCCACCCTCGCAATGGGGTTGTTAGATTTTGAAAGTCTATGTTGTCTTTGCCCGGAGCCTGACTGCAGTGCCCAACCGCACAGCATCTCTGCAGTGCCCAACTGCAGAGTATTCAACCACCAAGTGTCCCTGCAGTGACCAACCACCAAGTACCCCTGCAGTG
>CAJNIZ010006169.1:44394-66454 GCA_905231905.1 Symbiodinium pilosum
TGCAATAATGGCTTTAGGGTGGGGATGCTCGAAGTATTGTTTTTTTGTTTTAACTTGTTGTGTGGGGTATATACCCTCTCCAAGAAATGTATGCGCGACGGCTTCTGGCTTTGCGTCGCCTTCTTGCCTCAGGCACCCTGCCAGACCTGTGACATCACTTGCTTCAGGAGCTTCTCGTTCCGGTTAGCCAAACCGGCTACCTCAACTGAACTGTCTTGTCCGCGAGGTTACATCCAACGGTCGCGATGTTACAAGCTGAAATCGATACTGTGTTTAATGATTATGCTGATGCAGCAGCCGAGGGAGCAAATGCTCACTCCTTTTCTCAACCTGTGTAGTTTAGGGCTTTACGTAACCACAACATTCCGGTCATGTGGACTTACATTGCTCTTGCCAGACACGCTTACCTCAACGCTCCTCCCTCAAAGCAGACAGCATAGGCTTCAAACTAGACACCTGGTGATGTTCCTTCGCCTTTCGAGCTCACAGTGTTAACAGGAGGCGATGTGTGCGCAGTTCCCGATGTAAGTCGTGAGATGTTTACCATTAAAAGTCTCTGCTATGTTTAGGGCTGTAGGGCTGCTACAGGCCTGTTCGCGGTCAATCTCTTTCAATTTTAGTCATTCGTCCGCTGGCACGCTGAGCCTACAGGGAAGGCAAGTTCATACACCTCATGGATGGAATTGGTGCTGGCTTTGGAATTCTCACAGGACGGCCAGTTCTGGTCGAAGTCCAGACCTCATATGTATGGGGGCGTGAAGCTTGGATTCATGGACCTCCGGCTGGGAAACGCGTCGGTGTCTTCCGCGCCAGTGTCCATCATCTCTCCAAGTTTGTCAAGCAAACTTTGTATCCTGAGCATCGTTTAGTTCCGTGGTCTTGCTGCGGTGGCAAGGTGGAGCGGCAACCGATCCCGGGCTTTGCCGTCGGTTCTGAGTATCGTCATAGGCAAGTTGCTTGTTGCTTTCTGCAATCAACGTCGATCCCGATGAAGGCCAAGACAACCAGCATGCACCATGCATTGCAACTTCCTCGTGCGACAGTGCTGCGCCCCAACTGGCATCAAGTGTCAGGTTAGCTGTGCATGCGCAGTATTCTGAGAATTCGGCCTCGCTCGTCATTAGGAGTCTGAGAATGTGACGGTCCCCAGGTGTGCACGATTGAGAAGGGGAAGGCGTTGAGCTCTTCTCCGTTTTTCTCTGGGTTTTGTTTAGGGTGTCTTCCTCAGGTTCCCTCATGTATGTGTCACAGATTTATCCTGGTCCTGGCATGTTTATCCACCGCACGCCGCCACAAAGATGCAGCAGCAGCAGCAGCAGCAGCAGCAGCAGCATATCAGCACATTCGGGTATACATGGGTATCCAGCGGTACATAGGGAAGAGAGGAGGGTCGGCTTCTTGACCCAGGTAATAAGAGAATGGATCATGGGGGTTATGTTGAGGATTACATAGGGATTCAGAGAAAGTGCTGTTGTGACAATAGTGTTCCATTGCCGAACTCCCTGTTAAGAATCAATCAGATTGGCTTTCTAACGATTCCCATCTAAACTTTAGGCCCTAAACTCAGTACAGGTCTTTGCATCTGGGTTCCCAGGATCATACGGGTCCTTGTATTGGTTTCCCTTTGTGGGAAGCATTTGAAGTAATCAAACGTGGCGTGGCCTTGCCACACTTAAGGGTATTAAGGTAAAAGGTCCTGCGTATAAGGGGTTCAAGGGGAATTGAGAGGGGAATATTTCAAGCTCTTGCTGAGCTGGGTTCCCCACGCCCTAAACCTGGGAACCAGACCCTACATACTGACAATCTAAACCTCGAAGAACCTTTCATCCTAAATCCTACACCTTGCCTGGATCAGCAGCACGTTCGGGTGGAAAGTGAGGATAAAGAATGGGCTCGCACGTGGTGGAACTTGCTGATGCCTGCCACGCGGGCCAAAGAATCCAACAAGTTCCGTCAAGGGAATGTATCAGGGTGAATGGCACGCTGGACTCCCAAAAGGACTGGGACGTAGACCCAGCTGAGGAGGAATTGGAAATCCAGGGGGAGTTGGAGGAACACCAGGGAGAGCAAGCAGACCAAGCGAGGGGAAGAATATGAACGCATAGAGAAGGAAGAGGATGAATACGCTCAAGCACGTTGGGAAGCACTCCAAATGGCGGAAATCGAAGAAGACGAGAGGGCCGATGAGGCCAAATGTCGTGACACGGACAGTGGTGCCCAGGCTGCTTCTCCATCGGCTGACAGCACAGTGCTAATCCAAAGCAGCGCTACAAGGGCGTATGATGGATGGGCGGCCATAGCGTCAGAACTCGGCGAGCCGGGCAGTGGACCCTTTGGCAAAAGGCACTTGGCGGCAAGGGTTACGATGGATGATGGCAAACCGCGTGGAACGATGCTGGTCTCGGAGCTCCGTGCTGGGGTACCAGTTCGTGTGCAGCTCTCCTTTCTTGTGCCTGATGAGAGTGAAGTTGGCTGTAGCACGGGAAGGGTGATGTTTGAGCAGCACAGTGAGGGGCTTATTGCTGAGATCAGATGTGGTAGGGTTTTTGCAGAGTGAAGAGGGCAGGCGCACCTTTGTGTGTGGCAACAGGGCCACGTTACCAGTCTCCTTGTAAAGACGGGCCTAAGAGTAGAGATTTTGGAGGCTCTCCCCGTGCGCAGCAAGCATTGCTTGATTCATGCCCTGAGTGATGTGCCTGAAGAGTTCAGTGATTTTCGCCCGACCGTAGAGGTCTTGCAAACCTGGCAGGTGGAAAGTGGGCGCCAGAAAAATACTTTACACCTTGAAGCCCGAAGCGGTACAACCTAAACTCGAATTGAAGCCGTGTCCCTCAACCTTAAAGCATGAGCTGCCTCCTAAACTTCTAGTTCCTTCACTTGGGTCCTTTTCAAAGGGGTTGTTATATGTCTTGGGCTCATTTTGGGGGGGCCTGACTTCAAGAAAAGTTTAGGCTCCCGTCCGACGCAGCCAGCAGCGGATACCTCTTTGGAAGCCTCTCGTCCACACAACTTCAAGAGGATGCGGATTCCAGATGCCGGGTTTCCTGTACGGTTTTTAAGCGAGTAGCCCGTTACCAGACCATGAAAAGATTTGACAGTTGGGTTGACAGTTGGGTTTTGTTCATGTTCTCTGCACCAAAGTACTGCACTACTGCGTAAGATTGTCCTTCTTCGCTCTCTGCGGTGGTTGGGTAGGGCTGAGGTGGCACAGCCGTAAACCGCATACTCCTACCCACTACTACGAGGCTAGGATACCCTGATGCTTTGAGACGAGGAAGGCTTCAAATTGTGTTACAGGGTTTTATCCTGCCATAGATGCGTTGAATAAAAGGAGGATTTTGGTACTCCCCAAATCAGCATCTTGTTTTCTGAATATGATAGCTGTAGCGTGCTAACTTCAGGAATAAGGCTACCAATATCTTTTTCTTACTGTTGAACAGCCGTTTTTTGATAGATTCACAGGGATCTTGCCATCCTACAGAGCTGAGGTTCCGGTCTGTGAGGGTTTCGGGCGTAGTGGTTTAAAGTTTAGGGGATGCCGGTCTTAATCTTCGAAGCCTGTACGTTAAACCCTAAAGCTCTATAGCCAAAAACCTCCCAAACCCCTCAATCCGGTGCGAAACACACCTAGATCTATAAGAGGACCTGAGCCCTAGACCTTCGGCCCACATTTTTCTTGTAATGCGATATTTTGGCCTTTCGGGTTGACACAGGTGACAGAGACAAAGTGCCAGATCTTCACATTTTGGGATTACAAGTCGGGTCCGCCGCTGTCTGTGGCCTTGAATGTGGAAGGCGCAAGGACTGGGGTTTAGTGGGCTCAGAAAGCTTTGGGCCTTCAGAGGGTTTGCCTGGGTGATGTAAGGAGTTTAGGGGTTTAGGGTTACTGGTTCCGAGTATGGTGATGTTGGGGTTGGAAGCTGTGCTTGGCAACTGCGGTGGGAGGTGGGTTTTTAAGAACAAGGGTCTGGGGTCCAAGGCAGTTTTGATTGGAACGGGTCACGACAAGCCTCGGTAATTATGGCCGTAATATGCCCAACATACCTCTTAATAGACCCCTTAATATACCTTTAATACACCAATAACAAACCTTTCATATACGTTATTATGCCCCAATATGCACTCATTAGTTGGGGCTTCTAGGGTATATTTAAAACCTAGGGTATATCATTAGGCATGTTGTATAAATTGAGGGTATCGGGTATAGTTTAGGGGGTATTGGGTATTTTGGGTATAGTGGGGGTACAATGTCCAGGCGACCAAAGAAAAATGATTCAGTGATGGTTCATGGCTCTGGATGGGCCGTACGTGTATCCATCGGACAAAGATGTTGAACATCCGCGCGTCTGAAAACATGCTTGTTGTTTGGGGAGGGGAATATCCCTCGGGCCCACCAACGGGGCCATTTGATTAGAATTGAACTATCCCGCAATGGAAGGGGATCCTCGGCCGCAAGCCTGTACTTGTAGATTGTTTGGGCGTGCTGAAAAAAAGGGAACCAATTCATGGCTTTGGGTTTTTTTGCGCCTACCAATATCAGGCACACAAAAGAGTATTCTTTTTGAATATCACTCCGGAAATGAGCATGCGCATGCTGGACTTCGTCAACAGCTGCTCTGATTTCCTTTGGGTTGTGGAGATAATCTTTCTGCTATTCTAAGCGATGCGTTTTAAAGTTTGGGATGGCGGGCTGAGGCCCAAGTAATCCTATTCTTTGTCCCGAAGCCTTATTGTAAGTGCTTGAGACGAAGACTGTGCAGCGCAGAGCTATGGCGGGCAACAGCACTCTTTTTCTACACAACGCACACCACGAAGGGGTACTTCGGGTACAGCTAGTTTCTTTTCAGAAGTTAAAGCCGTACGCAACTACTATCCTCTACTGATAGTGCTCTACGGCACTTGTTACTAGATATACTGTTGGATGTGGTGGAGTCTTTTACTGCTTACCTATCGACCCTCCTAAACCATAAAAGGGGCTGCAGAAGGAGAGCACACTAGCAACATGCAGTGCAACATGTACAGTAGCACTCCTCCAGCTCTGCGCCACTTGAGCAGAGCGCCCACACGTGGAAAGGTAACTCACACTATCCCTCCAGGATATGTGATCCGACGTTGCTGCTGTCAACCTCCGCTTGACGCAGTCGGATGAAGGATATCATGCAAAATCTGAGGCATTGGGATCTGTTCATCCCCGCAGTGAGCACACGGCCTACAAAGTACGAGGCCAGCACCAGTGCGCTGACCTATATCGCTCCACTTGCACGCCACACTGTCCCTCCAGGACACAGATAAACATTTGCTACTGCGCCTGCTGTAGGCCTCCAGTTACTAACTGCCTGGAGATCATGGTTTTTTACCAATGACACCTTGCCAGGCACGAATGGTCTGCGCCTGTTGATGTCTTGTTAGAAGAAGCTCATTGAGCGGTGGATCCTCCATGCGCTCTGCTTGGGTGTCAGTTGATGCTGATTCACAACTGGTTTGGGCAGATGCATTAATCCTAGGTGTACCAGGATAGGAAGGCGTGGGTGCTGACTACCAGGTAGCCAAGTTTTCAAGCCTTCCCAGGCAAACACCAGAATGATGATGCACCGAACACGGTACCAGTCGTCGTAGTCACTCGAAATAGGTTGACTACCTTCATAATGACCAGCGTTACCTGGCCAACGCAAGCATAATACCGCCAGCATCAGCTTAGCCAGAGCGCTGCGCGAAAAATGCAACTTGCAGCCCTTTTGCTATGAGACCTGAAGGGATCCCGAAGTGAGCCCTTGAACGCGCAGACCACCCAATTGCAAAGGCATACAAATCCCATTAACAACTCTATGGAGCCTAGATTACTGAACCCTAAGGGCAGAGAGAGCCCTTCTTCACCAAGTTCTGTGTTTGCACGACGAACCTGTGCCAGCAACAGCAAGGCAATGAGGACCTTAGTAGCCACTGACGGTGTTTTTACTGCCGCCACTGACGGTCTTGGAGGGCCATCACACACGTCCATGTCGGGCGCGTACAAGTCCACGACTCGCACGAGATCCGCCAACCGCTGCGGTCCATTGCCTTAGTAGCCGCATCTGCGGAAGTGAATAGTCCAGGTAGATGTGCTGCCTTCCAATCATCATTCCCCAACGTTTCTCTCACTATAGTGGCACGAAGACGGATATGTCTCATCCTCCAGGAACCTGACTCCACTTGACATGACCGAAGGGTGGCGGTGTTATCGGTATATAGTCCTTTTTGAAGGGCTCCCTTCACTTCTTTGAACCTATGAAAGGCCGCAATAAGAGGCTCCATCGCCCTGGCCAGCATAAACGCCTCCGTAAGTGAAGGCAACTCAGCCTCCGCTGTGCTAGCGGCTGAGAACGGCTGCCGTCCACCGCACCAGGACTCTAAACTGCCTGCCCAAAAGATTTAGGCTGCTCTTACACTTCGACCGCCAATCGGAGCAAAGGAAGCCTTGCCAACTGACTCTAACATGGAATGGTCACGCATCCATGTGAGTTCTTCCCGCTTACCAAAGTTGTTGGGGGCTGTATCATACTTCAGACCCACTTGAGAGGACCACTGAAGATGCCTGATAACTACTTCAGCCCGCTTGCAAGCTTCTAAAAGGTTTGTGGTAACCAACTGGCTCATGACCTTTCGTTGCGTACTGAAGGTCCGGCCTGGTACGTCCAACTAGCCGCTGCAACTCACGCGCGATGGCTTGAGCAGCTGTCAGGTGCTTTTTAATCGTTTCGGGTCCTTCGGGTGCTTCCGGCCAGGGAACCTTCAGGGCTGGTACTTAAGAGGTGTCCTTCAACGTGCGTACAGTACAGCGACTCAGCATTTCCGCCACAAAGTTTTCTTGGTGTAGGATGATGGAGGTGCCTTCCTGCCTCATTTCAAACCCGTGGAAAGCCAGGCCTTCCTGGTCTAGTCACTGATGCTTCGTGGTTTTCCACGGTTGGCTTAACGTACTGGCAGTTAGCTCCGCGTACTCGCCTTGCCCTGTGATCAAGATGTCATCGACATAGAGACCTATAGCCCCTACTACTGTGTCTTCTTGACCTTGAAGACCTACTTTCCAGACATTAGCATCCTCCACCATTTGAACAAACTTTGCTGGAATTCCCCCATCAAGCTGTTGTAAATTGTTGATATAGGCAGCAAATTCCCCTGGAGAGATTTCCCTGACAGCTTCTGAGGCCATGGGCTTGTCTATTAAGTCTATTAGACAAGCATCAATACTGCGGCCTCACTGTCGGGACCTTTTGGAAGTTCCGACTGTACCGGAGTAGGCTTTTTAGGAACTAGCCGATCGACTTTACGTAGAGTCCCGTTCCTACTTAGATTCCAAGACCTTGGGGATACATCAAGGCTGTAGAGAGCCTTATGAACTCTCCAGTACTTTTCTTTAATACCGATCATCCTAAACACTGTAGGAACCTTCACTACAATAACTTCCTTGTTCGTCTTGACAATATCGACATTAAGGAATGGGAGTGCCGTGGGAACATCAAGAGTCCCCGCGCTCCACTGGCGGAGCGCTGCGTTGCGTATTAACAGCAGCAAACTATGGGCATCTATTCCCCCGGAGAAGGTGTCCGTGTTGGTCCTTTTTTCTCCATGCTGATAATTTCCACAACCTACTCCCCTGGTCTTGAGGCGACCACTATAGGCCTTGATCGTGTCTACCGATTTTCCTGGTATAAGCTCCACTACGTGAGACTTACAAAGGTTTTGGAAGGCCTCCTCACTTAGAGGCTCAATTGCCTCCGTGTCCTGGATGAGGGAGCGGTACTCCACCTCAATTGACCATCTCCACTTTTCGATGTTTGCGTTTACCCCTTCCAGGGAAATCGCGCGGGTTTGGAGGGGAACATTTGGGTCTCCTTCAACTACTTCAACGCTCGCTATCTTTGGCCCCTTGTCTACCTCTTCTGAATCCGGGTTCCACTCTCCTAACGAAATTATATTAGGAGGTATGGTAGGAGCAGTATCTTCCTCCAGAAGATGGATGGTTGCCATGCTTCTGACAGCGTGCTGTCCAGTTTCCCACACATCCAAATGTTTTAACAAGTCGCACGCTTGCTCCTCGCAGCTCACTAGAACCCGAACAAATTCATCAATCTCGGTCCTGTCCGACCCGTTGACAGGGCCTTCTCCAGAACTGTGGAGCTCTAACTCCTGGCTAATCGAACATCGGTGATAGGAGAGGTCTTGTACTGCTTCTTCCAAATCAACTTCCACCGGCCACTTAGTGGCATGAAGACCATAGGAAGTGTTAGGCTCCGGGGATTTTTCTGAGGAGCACAACGCGAGTGCAACGGAGGAGGAACTATCCATCCCAACTCGCCAGTTTCACGGCACCACTCGGGTTTCCCTCCTGGGTCTACATCTCTTTCCTTTGTCTGTCTCACATCATACCAGTCATAGAGAGCATCACTGATTGGCTCAGGCTTACTGGTCGCTGCATCGCTTGAGCCTTGACCACTAGGGCCCTCTTCCGCAAGCTTCTTGATATTTTGTGTCACAGGTTGTACACCGAATGGTTGCTCCCCCGATTCCAGATTACTATTTGGAACCTTGAACAATTTTAAGCCCGGAACTGCAACCCGTGACGCGCTACCATCACTATCACTACTGTCACTACCATCACCACCACCCTCCCCCGAGCCCAGGCACGGGGGTTCTAACAACAGGAGACGGATCGGACACGAAGGCAACAACATCGTCAAAGATGGGGGCCTTAAAGATGAAAGCAATACGGCCCGTGTAGGGAGAAGGGGATTGCTTGGGCAAGCAACGCCATGCCAAGAGTTTGGTAGTGGCCTCCCTCGACGGAAGGACCTGTTGTACTGCGGCGACACTGGAAAGAAGCTTGGGGTCGACCGGCATGTCCCGACTATTCGTAGGAATAAATCACGTGGTCCTAGGGGCCGTATGATGGCGAATCAGAAGACTGCGACGCTCATCCAGCGACCAGAACTCGTTATTTGTGGCTGGCAGGAAAGGAAAGCGTAGGGATGTGATTGCAGCGCGATCTGCAGAGGCATAGCACGCAACCCCCGAGAATTATACCCCACAAGGGCGATGGACCTTTCATCAAAAGTAGCCTTGTGGGACAGCTTCGGATCAAAGCTGACCAACCTGTCAGCAAAACAACTGCTGACTAACTCCCAGTCGCGACTGACCAGGACGTACTTCCCGTGCATCCTTACCGGTACGCTCTTCCAGCCACAACTCACCCTTTGTGAGCCGAACAGGCAGAAGAAGATTCTGAATACCTAGTTGATTATGGACACCCTTGTGGACACAAGTGCTACAGCCTACCACCAGGCCAACGCTGGCAAACGAAGCAGACGTACTCTGCTTCAAAAAGGCAGTCAGATATGTCGTGACATTAGGGAAGTCCCTAGCGTGAGTACTCACGCCAACCAAGTTGCCACGGCTAGGTGATCACACGCAAACTGCCCTGACTAAACATGCCAACCTATTAGCAGCCAGTTGCTCAACCGAATGGTCCGCAGGCTCCGGGAGGACTCACGCCGGACAACTTGGGTACAACAAGGCGCTAGGGCGAGTTTTTCCCCTAACTCTATGAGCATGGATATCAGGTACTATAGGCTGAGACTCAACAGGCTTGCCGTCAACCTCGATTTTTAACTTCGGCTTTACGGCCGACTGCCACATCTTCCCGGTCACAAGCAGTGAACCATGCTCAGCGCGGACCACCAAACCACGAGAAGTATCGGCTGAAGGGCACTTGATGAGGGCATTAACCGTCCGACTTTCCCAGTGCGAGCATCTGCACGATCGCTCAACCACCTGAACAACTGTGTTGTAGGGAGGACGAATAGGGGCTTTAATGTCTAAGATCTTGAAAGCCTTAACCCTAAGACAGTGAGTGGCCTACTTACTTGCTTGGCAGCAAGGGCCCATTCCCCCAATCCTGCATCCTGCTCCTGCAATATTGTGCGGGTGGTAGGTTTGATACGGCCAGTCGTAGACTCCGCACGACCATTGAACTGCGGCTCGTCAGGCAAGCCACTTTCTATGGCCTCTAGCTGCCAGATAGTCGCGCAGTTTTGCATTGTTGAGCTCCCGTCCTCTGTCGGAGTGGAGCCTCCTAACTGGAAGGTTATGATAGCTGCAGCAAACTATAACCTGTTGAATTCCAGTTACCGCTGTAGCCTAGGCTTTGTTTGGAAGATTTTCTATGAAGGGAACTTCCATGACCTGGACTTTATGCAATAGGCAGTCTTTTGCCTCCTTTTTGTAGGTCTCGCGATCCTTACGCAAGACGTCCAGTCAAGTCCGGGCCGCAGCTCGATGTACTTCTTGGACTACCATTGGCTCTTCTTCCTCCTAATCAGAATCCTCTCCCCGAAGGAACTCATCATCATCGATGGCCCAGATAGCCTCATCCATCACGGCTTGATCAGGATCCACATTCGCCATGTGCTCGGCCTCTTGTAGTAAGGGGACCTCCCCTTCCAAGTCGGCTTCTACAACTATTGAACTATTGGAGCATCTGCTCCAGGGTCTACAAGGGCCACTTCGACTGCCGCAGCATGTGCGGGCCTGCGGATGCTGGAGCTTGCCCAGCTTCATCACTGGGGGGCCTCATCCTGGGGTCTAGGTTCTTCTTCTAGGATGGGAACTGTCAGCCCACCAACAAGCATGTGTTTGACTTCACAGAATTCATCCTTAGAGATTGTAAAGGGGCGTGACAAATCCATAGACAAAGTCCAAGAGTCTGGGCGCAGCGCTTTGCGCTGGGCTCTAACCTGAGCTGCTCCCTGCAACAAACTAGGCAACCCCAACGGAACGGGATATGTCCACGTTGCACATGCCGAATATAAAGTCCGCAGATATCGAGGATAACTTATGAGGTCTGACTGTTCCAAGCACTTGAGTGAGGTGATGCTTGATCCTATCGCCCTGACTATCCCGGACCCTCCAAGTCTGCAAGACTGATGTCAGGACACATGTTAGTACCAAACCCTGTAGGTTTTCGAAGGGCATGCCCTAACGGTCCACGGTCAAAGCGCAGGATATCGAGATTATATCTCGTCTGAAACTCCTGCCACTCACTTGTAGCTATTTACATAACTTGGGTTGGTATCTGTGTTCTTGGGTGCTGGCCAGAGATAGGACTCAGGGTCACCAAACGCGGGCTTGGGTAGATCTAATAACTCACTGGCTGGCCTCAAGCATGATCGCTCCCAAGATAAAGAGTACATCCTCAGTCTTTTCCAGACCCGACTCCACAGAAGATAACCCGTCTAACCCATATCTGCCTCATCCCTCCCGAGACCGTACTGGTCGAGGCGCATTTGGGCCTGCAGGAATATGCCTACGCACTCTATAGGTCCTACGTGGGGGACCTCCTACTAGAACCCTCAAGGCTGCGCTCACGGCCAGATTCAACAACAACCCATAAGTCTCTGATGAACAGAGATCCTCCCCCAAATCTATGGGGATATGTTCTAGACTTAGGTCTAGAGCACTGTGGGCAAATGACTCGCGAGATTCGCCCGCAAACACATGCACAAAGGCGCCATGTTCGTCGCTTGTGGCGATTTCAACAAGAGGACTTCCCGTCCAAATACTACCGCCTCTATTGAATGATCTGGGGCTTGAGGAAACAAGCGCCTGGCAAACACCCTCATGGCCACCTCCGTCTCACACTTACCCTGCTGCGTGATTTGAATCAACTCAGCATTTGATACCCCCTCAAGATCGCGGGAGATTGCAGCCACTCTGGCCTCTGCTACTTTTCGATGGCGAACTAAGGCCTTATACTGCTCAATGAGATCTTCTGCCACTTCCCGTGGGGCGTGTGGGCAACCAGTGGAGGTATCAATCTCCAACGGCCCGTTCTCCTTGTAAGTGACTTTAAAGTAAGGTATCCCCAGCGCACAGTTTCACCTACTGCTAACGAAACCTTTACTGCGGGACGCTTGAGGTTTCTTTCATGAACCTTGGCTGTTCTCATACAGGCCGTAGCACCACCATCAAGGAGTCCAATTTCACCAAGTGCAACTTTGCGGATGCTTTCAAAGGCCTGTCTAATACTTTCTCCTGAGGGACAACCCTCCAAACTAGTATCGGCCTGTACCCTAGCAGCTCGCATAGACCTCAGAAGGTCATGGACTTCTTTCACAGCCTTTATAGAGTCTGCGTCCAACTCGCCTACACCACCTGTTCCGCCAGACCCGGTGGATTGGGTATCTGGTGGATCCGCTGACGAAGAAGAACTAGAGGCTTGAACTTTAGCAATCGCCATGCCTTTTGTTTTGCCTTTTCCTTTAGCCTTAGGCTCAGCGGTTTCATCAAACGAGCCTTCACCTGGTCTGGTACTAGCTGGCTTCATGTGATCGGTGGCGCCACAATTGTAACACCTTCCCTTCACTTCCGGGGAGTATGTGTACTGACAAGTGTTTCCATATAGGCAACCTCTTGGCTTTTTGGTCTTCTTGGCCTTTAGGACTTTTCTGCTTGCCTTCACCCTTACCTTTGGGGTCTTCGCCGCCGTCAAGTTTTATCATCTTGACCTTCATTCCCCACTGTTTTTTTTTTTAAGTCCGGCAAGGATAACTTGTGGCAACTGTGAAGCTCTATCATGCGTAGGGATTGTATCCACTTGCAACTCATGGCGAAACGAGGATATCCTGAAGGACATAGAAATGTTAGCAGCCAACGTTTGACTACAGAGTTTATCAGTAGCTGCTACGAGAAGAGAGGGATCTGGAAGGCTGACCTCTAACTCATTCGCCCTCTTGTTAAGGCGATTCCAGGTTTGCAGCATGGTAAGAGTATCACTGAGATTCTTACCGGGTGCTGGATTGGTCAACGCATTCAAGAGCGCCGTCAACTCGCCAGGTTGAAAATTCAGTCAAAACCCGAAAGATGATGGCCGTAGAGTCCAGCTGGCGATTAGAAATCAACTCTGTCTGCAGCCACGTAGGCAACGCGTTTGGCAACAAACTAATCGCAGCTTGCTCAACTCGAACATACCTCGTGTCATCATACCGGGGTATATCATCTTCGCCAACGGCTTTAATAGCCAACTTGCCTTGAGGACTGGCAGCCAGCCACCGCTTATATAACTCAGGAGCCCTGTCCCATACTTCGGACCACCACGACGCGGCTGAAGATGACAAGGCCTTCATAGCGGGACTGATTTGCGACAGTCAATCTCAAGCGATGCAGGGCGGTAATCCACTACTGGGATCTAGCTGGCAACGGGGACGTATGTTATTAACACCCTCTGGCCTTACCACACCGGAGGTAACATTCGAGGCCTTTCTTAGCCATTCAATATTGGCCGTAGCCACATCACTAGGCAAAGGTGGTGAAGGGCGAGTTGCGGGTGGTGGACCCCGAGGCACCCTAGTGCCGATTGGAGTTTGTGGAAATGCACTGACACATTGACGGAACTCACTACTGGGAGGCTGGGGTATAGGGGCTCCGGCATGTCGGGCCCTATCGTAACCCCATTGCCGTTCATACCCCACACAAGTATTACCTTCGTCGTTGCGGTGCTCGCCACTTATTTGGCGCGCACTCTCCTGATCGACCTGTTCCCTTCCCATGAAAGTCCGATCTACTCCAACCCCACGGTTCCTTTCAACAGAAAGAACCCGTACTCTCCCTTGGCTATCAACAACTCCTCTTCTCAACTGAAAGCTTACTTCCACAGCAATGGTACCACCGTGGGTTGCACCACCTGAATCCGACCGGGACAAGTGAGCTGGTAACCGTGGAGGAGGAGGTACAAACCCTGTCAACCTATCAGTGGCACTAGGGTGAGGGACCACTACCGCCATCAAAAGGCGATAATTATCCGGATCCAGGGTACTTCCTAGGGGTACAGGATTACTAAGGGGATGTCCCGCACTCAACTCAACTGGATAAGTAGCCGGGTCCAGGGTACTTCCTACAAGTTGGCTGGTCGAGTCTAGGGAGCTTATAAACGACTTATGGAACTTATGTTGAACTTAGCCAAGAGGGTTTTTTAAGTCCCAGATAAGTCCCAGCTAAGTTCAGTTAAGTCTTTATGCCATTTTATGTTGTTTTTTAAGTCACTCTGCTAACTTCCTGATTTTTTCATTTTCATGGTTTGAAAATACCTCAGTTTCCCTCAGTTTCAGAAAAATTGGAAATTCAACATGAGATTTACCCCCTTGTAAAACCCTGATGTTCCATTTATCTTAAAAAAATACAGCAAAAATGACAGCAAGCAGCATAGTTCTGCGTCAGTTTTTTCGAGAAAAACAGGCAAAACCTGTTTTTGGAGCAAAAGTGTGTCTTTGGGAAGCTGAGGCCGACACCGATTTTGGCTGTTTTGGCATGTTTTTGCTAGCATTTTTGCAAGAAATCATACTTTTGCCTGTTTTTTGGACGAAATTCAACATCTTTTTGCTCCTTGAGGCCCATGAACTGAAGAATTTGCATAGAATTACAAATGTGTGTGTTTTCTGCTGTTTCCTCGTGTTTTTCGGTGTGTGGCAGAGTGTACGTAAGGTTGTAAGAGGCTTCGCTTTGGATTTGCTGGCTAGATGGCAGAAGTTGTGGCTTTGCAGGCCCTATACAGCCTGCTGTAGGCATGGGCTTTGGTTTTTGCAGGGTTTTTATAAGTTTGGGTTTGCGTCGTGGACTTGGTTTAGGATGTGCGAGGAGCCTAACATGATTCTGAGTCTCGCAGCACGCAGCGAATCTCTTTTTACGCGGCGCATGCTGTGAGCTGTCTTGGTCCGGATGCTCGCGGTCCCCCGTCCGGCGCCCCCTCGCGGTCCCCCGCACTGCGCGCCTGGTGTCAGAGGAAGAGGCAGCGCACCTTGCCACTGTCGACCAGGCACCAGCGAGGGCACTGGAAGATGTGGGAAGGTTCAGCGAGCACGTGCGGCTTCAGCTCCAATGCCTCTGGTTGGCAAGGAGCATCCTGGCAAGTGAGCAAGCCCTCCTTTGCGGAAAGGACGGGCAAGTGGCCCACGACCCAAAAGAGCTTGGTCTCCGTTGCCGCGCAGTAGAGCAAACGGTAGACCTCGCCGGAGGACTTGTGCAAGAGCACATCGTCCTGGCCATATACATGGTCGCGAACGCGGCAGCCACCGCTAGCGCTGCAGCCAGCGTGGCCAGTAAGCGGCGCCACCGCTGCAACATTGTGGTGCACTTCGCCTTGGAGACACCATATGTCAGGGGGGCCCTGGAAAGATTCCAGAGACTGCAGCATCATCCGCGGCATGGAGCTCTTGCCAAAAGCGCCAGTCCTTTCAGCGAGCAAATGCGCTGTCCGGTGACAGACGGTCTGCTTGTAGTCCTGATGCTTGGCCTCCATTGCCAGTGTGTCAAAGCACACCTCGTGCTTGGTGCACATATCCGGCAAGTGGAACCGGAAGTGGTGCTTTGGGCGGACCACCGCCTCGCCATAAACGGCAATGAAGCGCAGCTGGTGCGCCTGTTGAGCAGCCTCCGCCCGCAGAGCACGCACGCGCCGGAACAAGAGCCAGAGGCACGCGAGCTCGCCCGCAAGCTTGCCCTCGCTCTGGAAGACCTCGTTCACCACATACAGGAACAAGGGCAAAAGGAAAGTTGCCTGCGTTGCGCTTCCTTTCCACAAGCTGCCTTGCCAATAAGCAGGCAGGAAGAGGCGCTTCCTGAAGAACCGCGTCACTCCATGTTGCCGAGCGTGGTAGGGAGCAACCCAATCACGGTCCAGGGCTAGCGTTTGGTAGTCCTCCAAAGTCTTGTTCAACTTCGTGTGGACGCTGTCTTTGAAGGCGTTGAGCTCCTGAGCAACGAGGCCATTGCTCCAATAGATGTGGGCAGAGTCAAAGTAGAGCTTGTCGAAACCCAGCATGGCCCTGGCTGCTCGGTTGGCCAGGAGGGAGTGCTCGGACAAAACGTAGCCGCTGGCAGTCTGCGCCTCCTTGATGGCGGCCTTCGTGCGTCTCGCGGGCCCCCGCTCAGGAGACGTCCATTTGTCAATGAAAGCCTCGAGCTGCTCTTGCTTGACCGGGTGGAACTTTTTGGGGTCTGCGCAGGAGATAGTCACGAAGCCAGCAGGAAGGGCTGCGTCAGCAGCGGGTCCGTCTGCTGCGCCAGCGGCCCCGGCAGCAGGACGCTGCGCGGCGCCGCCGCCGTCTCGGTCAAGCACATTCTGGCACAGCAAGCAAGGCTTGATGCCGGAAAATCCAGAGCACAGGTAGGTGGACCGGATGCCTTCAAAGTCAGCGATGTAGGTGGTCAGGGCCATTGTTGTCCACTGGCCGCCTACGAAAGCACCCGTTTCCAAGCCCTGGGCCACGAGGTCACGCAGCAGCGCTGCCAGGACTCCTCCAAAGGACCCTGCTGCAAGGCGGGTGTCCATGTAGCGCACCATGGCCAAGGGCAGCCACATCTTTGGCTGCAGCAGCGCGCGGCCGAATTCTTTGAAAGAAAAATACAGCATGGTGCACTTTTTGCGTTGGTCGGTGGAAAGCACGTTCCCGCCAGTGCACTCATCCGCATAGAGGAGAAGGCTCAGATGGCGCACAGCGCGGGCCCCCGCTGGCGTCTGGGCAGCTGCGTGCCGCAGCAAGTCTGCGAACTCCTGCGAGTTCCTGATATAGTAATTGAGGCTGCGAGCAACGTCCACCAGCCAAACGCATATGGGCGCTTTGCCGTCTAGCGGCGGAACCTGCACCTGTCGCAGGCAGACCTCAGCCTGCTTGTGCTCGCCGTCCAGCTTCCATCGTGAGAAGGAGTCGGGGTCCTCCTTTGCAGCCTGGGCCACCTTCAGTAGCTTTCTTGCAGAAATGCCAGTGGCAAGGGCTTGGCGCTTAGCGTTCGGCGTGCGTCACGCGCGGCGCCGCCGCTTGCAGGAAAGAAGGCTGAGGCTGCTGTTGCGGCGGCGATTCCATGTGCCGGGAGGGTCAGGGGATGTAGGTTTGAGGAGAACGAAATTGTATGACTTAAGGACTCATATATAGGGTTTCTAGGATTTAGGGTTTAGGATTCAAGATGTAGGATTCAAGGTTTAGGATTCATAAGGGTATAGGGTTTAGGATATAGGGTTCAGGATGTAGGCTTGGGGAATTCTCGCCAAATGTGCATTCCCTGTAGAGCTAAACAGGGGAGACATTGAACAGGAAGCAAAACGCGGACCACTGCGCAAAAGAAATTCCTGCTGCTCGGGGAAATCAACGTGGACCACCGCCACACAAGCATAGCGCAGTACGAAGATTGGAAGGTGCAGACGCTGCGCCGAAAACCCTATACCTGCGCGGCCTGAACCTTCAACCCCCTTAAGCCTCATCCCTAAACCCTAAACCCTATATAAAGCCTACATCCTAAAGCTTCTAAACCCAAAAGCCTTACCCTTACCCTAAACCCTTAAGCCTAAACCCTGTATAAACCCTAAAGCATATTTCGAGCAACACATATACATGGCATGTGAGCCCTGGAAGGCCGGCGTCAGCTTTTTTCTGGCCGCGCTGCCGTCGCGAGGTCTTCAAAAGAGCGTGGGTTTCGCGGACCACCGCTGCTCACGCGTGTGTGGGGCCGATATTCGCATGGGGTATACATGGGGCCTACATGCATTATAACGCTTGTATACTGGACTCTAGAAAATATATTTCCTGTTGAGGAAAGCAGGAAAACATTCTGCGCTCAGTGGCCGCGCAGCTGCAGGCCTGCGACAGCGCCACCGGGCATTGCGCGGCGAAGCTCCTGAGCAGGGAGGAAAAATACTGTAGACAACTGTGCGCCAGCTTCTGGCGCGCAGGGATGGTCCTGGCATTCTCCAAGGAAGGCCGCAGGCCAGGAAGCGGACCACCGCAAGATGAAGTTTCAGGACGCGGGCCGCCGCTAGGTAGCCGAGGAAGCGCGAGGGCGGTCGCGCCAGGTTGGCAGGCGCTTGTAAAACCGGCTCATGCCAACGCACTGGTCAGACCAAACAGTCGGCTTGAAATCCGCAGGCATGTCAGTCATATGGCCATACAGGACCAACTGGGCTGCAGAGTAGCGCGTGAGGACAACAAGGTCGAATCGGCGGAACTCATCACGCGCCTCTTCCGGCAACTGACTTTGGTCCACCTGCTCCATGATTTTGCGCAAGGCGCCGTACTGGGCAGCAACCTTGGAGGCAGCCAGCTCTGCTGCGCGGGACCACCGCTCTCCAGGGTCAGCAGTGTACGTGGCGCAAGTCAGTCCACGCAAGGAGTCGTTGCCATGCGCCGCCGGCGCCACGCCAGCCTGGCGGACCGGTGCTTCTTCGCGCACTTGCGCGGGACTTCGGGGGCGCTTCGCCATGGCTAGTGAATTATAAGGTGTTGCCTACAAGTTGTATACACAGTGCATGTGAAATATATGCGCAGTGTCAGTGTGCACGCGTGTGAAGAGGACATGTTTCTTTCACATGTTTTGGCGCCTGAGAAACCCTGCAGGAGAAGAAAGTAGATTGGTGCTGCGTCTGCGCAAGGCGTGCAAGCAGAAAGTGACAGGCGCGGGCCCTTCTTTTCGTTGCTGCCGGAAGAGTTGGGTCATGGGCAAAAACTTCTCGACCTCCATTGAGGCCAGTCTCGCGCGGCCCACTGAGTGGCCACTCAGTAGGGAGCGCGGCCCACCGCTCAGGGGCCACTCACTTGGCAGTGTTCTTGGTCGTGGCCGTCGACCAACTCATGAAGGCTGCGTTCCAGCCGAAAGCGTCGTAGCCGGGCATTTCTCCTGCGTGGCCCCAGAGCACCTGCTCCGCCAGGACCTCAGCTTGCGTCAGGAACCTCAGCTAGCATGCCCTGCAACGCTTCCATGCGCGAAGCCAGAGCCCCATATTGGGCGGACCGGCCCTTGCGTCTGCTTCCTCTTGCGCAGAGAGGCCTCGCGGCGCCGCCGCTGCCCCCGAGCTTGCGCCCGACTGTCCATGGCCAGCGCTTTGGAGGCCAGGCGGCGGATGGGCCGCGCTGGAAGCTGCGGCAGCGGCTGCGGGCAGAGATTGGAGCCAAAGAACGGCTGCGGGCGCTTGGTTTCAGGTTACATGTCTACTTCTGTCATAGCGCGCGTGCGAAATTATCAACGTAAGGTTCTACAATAAGAATAGTTCAAGAAACCTGGCCCCTTTCTTTTCCAGGCTCCGCAGGTTCTGCAAAATGGCTCAGCCTCCATTGATGCACGCAGGAGCAGCGTGACCAAGGGCAACGCGGGTCCCCCGCTGCGGCCGTTGCGGCTCAGTCTCGCTCATCCTCGTTGCCGGGCTTCTCCACGTCCTCGGCCTCCTCGGCCTCGTCAGCCGTGCCGGGGGCGGCAATGGGCTCCTCGGCCGCAGCCTTGGCTTTGGCTTTGGGCTTGCCTCTCGCTTTGCCGGCCGTTGGGGGCGGCCTTTCTCTTGCGAAGCTGCGTCAGGAGCTCCTTCACGGTCTTCACATGGGCGGCAACCTCCTTGTCGCTGTAGTTGACGCAGAGGTTTGTGGCCGCGGAGTTTCGCCCCAGCATCGTGACTACCGCCTGCGCCGTGGCCAAGCACTCATTGGCCAGGGCAAGGTCGCGCGCCAGCTGCGCGTGCTCCACCCGCTGCTGTGTGGCAGCGCGGCCCACCGCTGCAGAGAGCTGAGGCACCAAGGTGCCATAGGCGTGCATGGCTGCGGCGTCTGACAGCTTCAAGGCTTGCGCGTCGGCCTTGGTCTTTTTCTTCGCGGCTGCAGCGTCCTTGCTGCTTCCGGCCGCCTGGTTCTTTTTCTCCTTCTTGGGCTTTGGCTTTCCCTTGCCCTTGGTATTTTTTTTCGGCTTCCGAGCTGGAGCTCACGAGGTCCATGAAGTTGGCCATGTCTGCAGCGCCAGCGGCAGGCTCAGCGGCCCCACCGCTTGGCGCCTGGTCCGCGGCCCCGCCGCTTGGCACCAGACTGCCGTCCTGCGGTGGCAGCGCGGCAGCAGCCGCTGCAGCGTCGCCACGCGTCTTGCGGCCGCGCCGCACGATTTTCATGGCTTCTTGCGTGGCGCGTCGCTGCAGCTCTCCAACCTCTTTCTCCTTCACTGGCAGGGCGTAAGTGTACTCCTCCAGGGTTTCATCCCACTCACACTCGGCGTTCTTCTCGATGCCGGCGGTCTTGTACCCTTCTCCCGCCCAGACGGACAGAGGCTTCATGATGCTACGCCGCTTCTGCGCGGACCACCGCTCGTAAGTGGCCGTCAGGTAGCGCTCGTACCAGGTGCGGATGCTGCTGAGTTCCAGCTTTCCACCGACCTTGAAGGTGTTTGCGTCCTGGAAGAAGCGCACCTGCTCCGCTTTGTCCAAGTTGCACAAGGCCAGCTCCTCCGGGAAGTCCAGCTTGCACACAAAAGCCGCAAGGCTTCGGCAGTCCTTGCAGTTGTGCGTGTGGGCGGAGCGCTGCGTCATGCTCTTTCGCGGAAACCACCGCTTGCACTTTGCGCACTCCGTCTGCTCCTCGCCGTCATCCTGCTGGAGGGTATTTTGGGTTGAGGTTTTAGGGTTTGCCGATTTAGCGTTTTGAAAATTCGGGCAAAACATGTGAAATATATAGGGTTGAGGCTTTATAGGGTTTTCCGATTTAGCGTTTTGATAATTCGCACAAAACATGCGAAACCAATGCTGCCAGGAGGCCTTCTTCTCGTCCGTCTCGCTTGGCTTGCCGTCCTCTTTTGGGAGACACAAGCGATTATTGCTCTCGCCAAGTTTAAGGGCTCTTACACGCGACCCATCAAGAAAATGTAGAGATTTGCCGAAAAGCACATGAGCAATGTTGTTGCTCCTCCTGCTGCTCCACTTCTGGGATCACCTCTTCGGCCTCCGGCAAGGTCTCCGCATCTGCCATGGCTGGCGCAGAGGGCAAGCTCAAAACTGGAAGCTGCTCTGGCACTAGGAAAAATGCGCGTGGTATACGCCTGCTCTCATGTTCAGTTGCTTCTGCCCGTGCTTTTTCGTTTTGCTCTTAGGCGCGCCGTGCTCCCGTAAAAACGCTGTGGCTCTCGGCCGCCGCAGTGGGCAGCACTTACTTAGAGCCCAAAAGCTGCAGGAACAGCTTCTGGAAGAAACCAACTGGGATGGGCGGCCAGGGCTCGTAGGCAGTAGAAGATGCTGGCGAGATACTGGGAGGGTTTAGGGTTTAATGTTTAGGGTTTAGGGCTGCCCAGAGCGCCACTTACAGGTCCAGTGCTTCTGGGGTACTGGGAGGGTTTAGGGTTTAATGTTTAGGGTTCAGGGCTGCCCAGAGCGCCACTTACAGGTCCAGTGCTTCTGGGGTACTGGGAGGGTTTAGGGTTTAATGTTTAGGAGTTAGGGCTGCCCAGAGCGCCACTTACAGGTCCAGTGCTTCTGGGGTACTGGGAGGGTTTAGGGTTTAATGTTTAGGGTTTAGGACTGCCCAGAGCGCCACTTACAGGTCCAGTGCTTCTGGGGTACTGGGAGGGTTTAGGATTTAATGTTTAGGGTTTAGGGCTGCCCAGAGCGCCACTTACAGGTCCAGTGCTTCTGGGGTACTGGGAGAGCATGAGGTCATTTGGACGTGAAACTATGCACTTTGGGGCCCGGATTTGGCGGCAGCGCAGGGTAAGCGCACGGCAGCGCAGAACTGCAAACTGCCTGCCCGGGCCGGCCGGCCAGAGGGCAGCGCCTTTTAAACTATACTACTGGGGCCCGGACTCGGGCGGCAGCGCAGGGCAGCGCAGAACATTAAACCCTATAAACCCTAAACATCAAGCAGAACGCGGACCACCGCTGCAGCAAGACGCGCGTGAGGAGCAGAAGCTACACTGGAAAACGTGGACCACCGCTGCTGCAGCAGGATTGTCTAAGCATGAAACTTGGTTGCCCTAACGCGGACCACCGCTGCTGCAACAGGATTGTCCAAGCATGAAACTTGCTTGCCCTAAACTGCGTAAGCAGAAGCCGCACTTTTTTCTCGCGAGCGTGGACGCTGCAGACAGTGAGTCAGTGCCACTAGCTGGTGTCGCGGACCACCGCTGCAGACTACGAGCTACGGCGCTGCCGCGGACCACCGCTGCGGACTACGACCCGGTTGCTGTTGTTGGTTTTTGGGGGTGTCGTGCACTAACAGTCCTATATATATATGATAGAGATACC
>CAJNIZ010006169.1:66554-77536 GCA_905231905.1 Symbiodinium pilosum
CATGGGGGGGGGTAGCATATATATAGAATACTTGCTGTTGGAGTTTGTGGGGTTTTTTACTGCTTACATCTGCTTACCTACCGACCCTCCTAAACCATGAAAGGGGCTGCGGGAGGCGAGCAAATTTGCAACATGCAGTGTCACATGTACAGTAGCAGTAAGTTTAAACGCTGTAGCGCCAACCGCCTCGGCCTGGCGCAAGTGGTCCGCAGGGGGGAGGGTTCTCCAAACTCTGAGCAAATGCTCGTTGCGTCCATGATGTTAGACCAGCTCGCAAGGAAAACGGCGCAGCAAAAGGAGTTTGAGCATCCTTGTTGCTTTGTAAACTTCTTAAAATGTGCCAGGGAGCCTGGGGCTCATTGCTCTTAGAACTGGCAGAAGAAAAGCCTGACAATGAGGGTCGTTGGCAGGGGGATTACAGGTGGGGGAATAGGGGATTTTTGTGGAACTCAGACCGCCGCAGCCGGCGCCGAGGCAAATTTATTAGGCCCTTGAACTAGATCCACTTTAAATCCAATGTCCTGTAGGTGTAAGCAGAACATCGAATTTCGGCATAGATGGCAGTTTCTCGAAATAATGGGTCCGCTTTGGGCGCTTTCCACCGGTCATGGTATCTTGGCAGATGTAGAGTCTGACATTGATGTCGAGATGTACTGTCAGAGGTCCTACCCTGCACTGTGGAGTTTAATTCAGCATCTGCATCTACAACCTTCAATTCACTTTTTAGGGTTTGCGTGGCAACCTCGCCAGGTGGATTGGGCATTTGTGCTATGCAATGCAACATAGTCTTCAATCATTACATTAGCATTGCGCGGGTCTTTAGGGTTTGAGATTTCGATTTCCGTTGCAGGGTTCAGTTCGCTGTTCTTTCCCAGAGTTGGGTTTGTGTTGCGAACTTTGGTGCTTTCGTCCATTTGTCGCAATATGATCCTGAAGGCCCCGTGCCCTCATGACGCCTGCCCTGAGGCCCACACCCGTCTTGAGGGCCTGTCCCACCCCCAAGACAGGTGTCCTGAAGGTCCGGAGGGGGGCCGTCAGGACAGGCGTCCTGAGGGGTCCCAGGACTTTTGGAGCCACACAATGCATGTAGATTTGTGCAGCAATCTGAAGAGTTAGGGTTCCCGCAATCAGTCAGAATAGCTGGGAGGTTGGCGTCGCCACGCGCATCCGCGTTGCGGAGACCCGGTCCTCATCAGCGACGACAATGTGCTGCCCAGCGCCGGCCATTCATTCAACGGGGCAGAGGTTGTATAGCCTCACATAGGCATTATTCTATCAGGGGTTCTAGGGGGTTCTAAGGGCTTGCGCAAGTTTTGTAACTGTTTGGCGGTGGCTGCTTTTTATAAGCCGGGCGTTTTCAGGGATCCTACTAAGTACCTTCACGCTTCATTGCTGTGCATATTTGAGCGTGGGGGCTGTAGCATTTCGGGGATTGCATTCAGCCCAGGGTCTAGCACTTAGCATGAAGGGTTTACCCATTAGGGCCATTAAGGTTGGAGGTTTGACGGTTTGACGTTTGAAGCTTGGTTGTTTGGGATTAAGGTCGAGCGAGGAGGTTCCATAGGAGTCGGAGTCACAACGGCATTTAATCATATGCTTGTTGCAATTGTTGCTTGATGTTCCCAACAACCAGAACTTGTTTTAGCAAAAGTGCATGAATGGGAGAGGCTTAAAAAGTTGATGAGGGAGGGACCAAAAAATGATGAAGGATCAAAACTGATTTGAGAATACCAGCGAAATACAATATTTAGGCCCTCCAGACTCTCCAGCCTTCCCAGGGCCTGCCAGCCTCCCAGGGCCTTCAGGAAGGAAGGAACAAAGAAAGAAAACTCCCAGGAGACACGGAAACAAGGGAAACAAAAACAAGACAGACTGCTTTCGTGGTAAAAAGAAGCATCACGACGTCACCATGTTTGCAGCAAAGGACAGGAAGGCTCTGCGGATCATGTTGTTTGCAAGGGGGGGGGGGGGCTGGCCCCCACCAATCCCCCGCTTTTTGGCGCCGTCCATGCTCAGGGCAAAAAAGAAATCATGTCATCACCATGTTTGCAGTACGGGAAGTGAAGGCTGTGTCGATCATATATTGTTTGCAAACCTTTTAGTGCCATCCATGCTTGCTGTAAAAGATGAACATCATATCATCATGCTGTTTGTTGTACAGCAGACACCGGCAAACTAGAAAATGCAATTCTGGCGTGCTAGAAGTTCACAGCATCTGCAAGGTCGCAAGAGTTCCATATGTTGTAATAGAGAGAAGCTAAGACGTTCCAAATGCTGTAATTCACCGTATCTCAAAGCTCTACAGATGAGCCCCAAGCGTTGTGAATCTCAATAACGGCATTCTCTAAGAAGTTCCAAATGCTGTAATTCACAGTATCTGATGCTTCGACGCGGCCCAAACACTGCCATTTACAATGTCTGCAGCCTCCACGCGGCCCAAAACACCTCAGTTTACCATACCCGCAACCTCTACGCGATCCAAAATACTGCAATTTTCAGTACGTGCAGCCTCTACGACCCCAAATACTGCAATTTACCTTATTTGCCCCTGATCTTTTAGCTTAGAACCCAAAGTTCGGATCTGCTAAATCCTGAAGCACGAATCCGAAGCTAACGCTAGGGGTTGGTGATGCCATGTGAGCAGGGGTTGCTCTGTAGTGCAGCAGGTGCAGCAAAGGAACGCCAATACCGGCTCAGGTGCTGGCAATTGCGCACGCATGCAAAGTTGAACACATGCGAAGTTGATCTTCAACAACACTAGCTATGAGCGGCCAAGCCCGCACAAAGCTTGGCCTAAATTCAGCGGTGGGGAGCCACAGCTTTTGGAGCGTTAGACACTTGGGATGTACAGCCGCCATCACCCCAAGCCACAAAACATGACCCACTATTCATGCGTCGGGGAGTGTCAGGTTTTGTGAGTATGGTAGTCCTAGCCAGAACGCCTGAACAAAACCCACGCAATTCAGTCGGCAGGATGTCGTGAAAAAAAGGGAAACCGTTAGCTTGACCAAGGCTGTAAATTGAGTGGGTAGGCTGGGAAGGAATATTAACCGAGGTGTGCAGCACAACACATGTCCCGTGTCTGAAGCCATGAGCCCTAAGCCTAAAGCTTAAAACCGAAATCCTGATCTTCAAAGCAACCTATCGCAATTTTTGACGTTCATCTGTTGTTATCTTTCACATATGCAGTTTTCCCACATGGCCCGAATTTTGGATTTTTTGTTTCGGTTCCCCCGGACTTCATGGGTTCTACTTGTTGCCCACCACTCAGATGATTAAACGGACAGACCCTTTTTCAGCAAACGCTGCACCCTGTAATAGGCGCCTTAAGTAATAAGCCTTCAGCCCATCTGCCTTCTGCGGTATGTTTTTGTTATGATTCAAACTGCGTGAGGGGTTGGTCTGCATTGGGGTGGCTCACGTTCGGCAAGTCTTGACAGCTTTGCCTCCGTATTCCGCTTCGTCCTTTTGATTTGTGGTCGTTTGGTCAGTGGGTTGTCTACAAGCGTTCCCAGAACAATACTGGGCGCGGTGCATGGCTACCCCATGCTCGCCATGCTCCTCAGCAACACCCCTCAAAACAACCCTGAGAAGATTAAGAAATATTCCGGCGAACGCGGTATTGTTGTCCATCACGGCTTCTCTTCTTCAGGCGCCCGATTGTCTCAAGTGAAAATCCCAGGACCTACATCCCGGACATGCCAGAAGAGTATTTCCGAACCGCACCGGCACTTGTTTCGAGATATGGTTGTACTTGCTACAAGTATTCTAGGCAATATTGATGGCGTCAGCAAAGTTGCTGCCACTGCTTGGGCTTAGGGATGTGCAAGGTTCCCACTTCACACAGGAGGCCCTGCCTGTTCAGAATCGCACTGAGTATCAATTCCTGTAAAGAAGTACCTCAAGACAGGGGTAAGACAACATTTTACGTAGGACCCTTCCATACTATACGGAGCCCCAAGACAGGGTAAGACAACATTTTACGTAGGACCCTTCCATACTTTACGGAGCCCCAAGACGGGGTAAGACAACATTTTACATAGGACCCTTCCATACTATATGGAGCCCCAAGACAGGGTAAGACAATGTTTTACCTAGACCCTTCCATACTATATGCAGCCCCGAGACAGGGTAAGACAATGTTTTACGTAGGACCCTTCCATACTATACAGAGCCCAAGACAGGGTAAGATAACGTTTTGCGTAGGACCCTTCCGTATTACACGGAGTCCCAAGACAGGGTAAGACGACGTGTTGCGTCGAACCCTTGCATACTTTATGGAGCCCCAAGACAGGGCAAGACAATGTTTTGCATATGACCGGTAAAAACTATACGGAGATATACTAACAAGCATGCCTAAACCATAGAGGTCCATAGACCCGACGCCCTTGGTTTGCAGCCCTTGCAAGACCTGCTGGCCCCTTCACAATCCAGAGATTTTGTGCTCCCTCTGAACCCAACCCAGAAATGCCCGAGGCTGTCGGTCGTCTTGTAGGGCTTGCAAAGAGGAGCCCGTAGCTTTTCAGAAGACCACAGGCAATTTAGTGTTTGGAGAAAACGTTTGCTTGTCCTGCGAACCCACTTCCTCTGAGCCGTCATCATCGCCGCAAATCCAAGCCCTCACTGCCGGGCCTGAGGCCTAAGCCGCAATCCTGAACCCTGATTTCTTCAAACACAAACCCGGCTTGCAACTATTAATTTACGATGTTGTGGACCATGCTCTTCAATCTACGTGTTGAGACCACTGAGCCGTAGGTAAGGCGTATACACCCTAAGCCCTTGTAGCCTCTCAAGCCTACACGCTAACCCTTCAAACTCAAGAAGCTAAACATTGCCATTGCTGAGGAATGCCATACTCGCAGGCCAAAGCTGACCTCGTCAGGCCGTAGAGCTCCAGGGCCGGTTATATGGGATAAACTGAATATGACGGGTATATTGTGTACATTGCAGTATATTGGCTTTACTGGATATGTTGTGTATACGAGGTGTATTGGGAATAATGGGTAAATCAGGTATTGATGCATGTACTGGGGTCTGAGGTCAAATCCAAGGTGTAGGGATGAAGGTTGGGGTTGTAGGATCGTTTTTTTTTCGGGCTTCTGGATTTGGGGTCGAGCGATGAGGTTTGCGGGTGTAGGGTTGCACGTAGATGATCTCATTTTCAGATCAGTTGGGGTGTGGCAAATCTGCTGGCACTTCATTTTCAACCTTCACTAAACAGCTTCAAAATGAAGGTTTTGTAAGATTTGCGCCTGTTGGGGCTGTTTTGTATGTCTGAGAGTCTCCCTTGCTATCAACATGCAATCCTGTAAATGAAGTCCTGATCCATGGCACCTTTCGCAACACTTGAACGCTTTGCGCTACATATCGTGGACTCAGGTTGAACATGAAGCTGTACCTTGAGGTTAGGATCCAAAAGCCCAAAAGATATAATTTGGCCTCGAAGTACTTATCCAGGAACGCCTCAGGGCCCAACAAATCTGTATCAGACTCTTAAGGCTAAGTTCCCGCTGCTGCGCCTTTCCTGTCCTCTATGCTGGCAGGTATGCCGTGTTATACCATCACGGCGGCATCTACATGGACACGGACATCTTAGTCGTTCAGGACTCCGTAGGTTGTATTTAGGAGCAGCAAGTATTGGAGAGTGTAATTGTTGTTCCTGCATGGCCTACATTGGGCCTAGAATCCTCGTAGCCTGCATTTGCACAACTCAAGCAAAGACAGCCACTTATTCAGCCTTTCTCTTCCGACTTGTATCCCTCAAGCTAAACTCTAATTAAGCCCTATAATTGCTAAACCCTGAGACGTTGGTCTTAAATCCTGGACCTCACACCTTCAGCCCTACTTCCCGAAATTCTATGCAATAAAACCAAAACTGTTGCGAAGGATTTGGATGCAGTTGTAGATCTGATCCAATCTTATGACCTGCTGTCCTACACGGATGCAGCCGCCTGGTTTTTGCAGGGGTTCGAGCATTCAGGGTTTGAGGTGTGAGGTAGAGGTTCTATGGGTCTATATGAGATACCCAAAAGTTCAGGTTATGAGCAGTTTACGGAATCCGGAAAGACACTTTTTCTAATTTGGGTGCCTTTCGGATCCCGCAAAACGCTGCCACGGCAATAGCTGCAAGGGGTCATGAATGCAGCGGGCTGGGAAAGGCTCTCGGAGCCGAATCAGGATCACCAAGTTGATGCCATTCAGAACGTTAATAAACTTCACGCATGAAGTTCCTATGGCTGACTTGGTCCTAAATCTTCCTGCGTGACACGATGGTCCCGATAAAGCAAATTGCTAGATCATAATGATCTGTTTGCCAATGCGATTCCTCTGTGACAAGGTGGGATTCCGCAAAACCCTGCAGAATAATTGGACAATTTTCTAGAAAAGCTTAACCCACTAGGTTCCAAACGGGCTGAATGTTCGTAGAACCCGACCCTGCCATTTCTGTGCAAGCCGAAGCTAAGTCTGCGGAAGTCAAAAAACGTCTGTAACCGTGTCTATCTTTCCATATGTTCTTGCTAGTCACGACGTGACTTCCCCCCTCTCCCCCTCCTTAGCCTTCCCGGGAGCCAAAGAAACAGGTACATCGGAAAGTCAGCCGGGTGGCAAGCGTTTAAAATTAAAAATATGATTCAAATTATTGTTCTGAAAAACTGGTGCTTGCAGTAGTTTGGGCTGATACATCTCACAACACGAAGGTACAACAACGGACCTGTCTAGCTAATGCTGGGAAGGGGATTCCGTTGCCAAATAGCAGCTAATCAAAATGTTGTTTCACACTCTGGGTCCTTGTAATTGCGGTTACAATCCATTCAGGGGCACACCACTGTTGAGAATTCGTCATCATTCATCATGAGATCCCAAGATCCTATGTTCTGATAACTAAGAGACATGCGTGTCACCCCCACAGCCACAGGATTGTGCGTGTTGACAAGTAGTCCCAACGCCCCCTACACTGGTAATTATTGGTACTGATACTTGACAAAATCTGGCGCCAGCTTTTTGGGTGGGCGTCCGTGACTGAGGTTGACGTTTCTGGAGGTCTGTAGGGGAACGTGAGTTCTGATAGCTGCCGCAGTCGACCTTGTTTGGAGCGCGTGCCCAGTTGTCCAAGCTCTCACCAAATTAGGTTACCTGAACTTTAAACAAGGTTTCGGAGGAACATCTAGGCAACAATTGGGTACATAGGGATAAAGTTGGAGTTCTTGGACCGAAGTCTACCTACACCCCGAACCAAACAAGGAAAGCAGTGGCAGCCTGGAGAACGGTGCCTTGGGTGTTTCTTTTCAGTAAGACCTGTTGGACTTCACCGCAATGTTATACAAGGTCTGAGTACCTATGTAATCAACAGGTTGGGCATGACAATGTCCCAATGTGAATACCATGTAGGCTGTGTACCCTCCACGTTTGACTCGCCCAGCAGCTATCAAAACCTAGAAGCGCACCTTCAAGGTCCGGCTTGCGCAGACATACTTAGTATTTGCTTTGCAACCCAAATACCAGTACCCCGAGTGTCATTCCTGGGTCGACATTGCTAAAGATCGGAAGAGATTCCCTGGATAATCAACGTGATCATCTTCCTTTCAATCATAGAAGAATACCATCAAGAATTTTCAAGTTGTTTCGGCCTTGAATCTGGACTGTATCTAGGCCTTCCTCCATCTACTTAAGGAGGACCATCGTTGCGAGTTGTCGCCTTTTCTTGAACGGACCCTCTCTGAGCGAGTGTGCTGCCACTGGTGAATTGTTAGCCCGAATTACTGGGCTCCCCAAACAACCTGGTCCCTGGGGGAGTTTCTCCAAATGGGATCTGAAAATTTTGTAGGACATTCACGAACCCAAACTTGGGCACACGTCTTTGTTTCTGCTTTCGACGATCTGGATGCAAGTAATTGCCTTCGGGTTTAACCTGCGAGGTAGATGGTTTCTCTTTTCTTCAGAGGCAGGTCGCGTTAGAGAAGCTTCGGTAGGCCAGCTCCTTTAGACCGAAGTGTCCATGCCTAAGTATACATCCAACGCCCTTGTCAAGTACGCAACATGTGTGCCCTTGGATTGTTAGGGTAGGATGGTGCTGGGTGGGGTTTTGAATGTACATGTCTAGAGCACGGGCACTTCAATGACCCCCAGGGTATTGCGTGCTCTATGCAGGTCTAGAACTTGGACGCTTAACCATTTGATGTAAATTCCGAAAGTTACGTGACACGCAACATGCGTCTGCGCGCTCCTTCACTCCTTCTACATGATTTTCGCATCACAGAGGTCTGAACATTCATTTTTGAAGATATCTTTTAAAGTTTGAGGTTTAGGAACTAGCTGCTGAAGTCAGGGTACCTACCTTCGGGCTATGAGGTTGCCAACAATATTCGGCTTCGTGGCACAGGCTGGCCTTGAGTCCTTGATTCCAAAACAGGATAGATTTTGCCTATCAGGTGTTAGGTGTTTTGATGTAGTTTCCGAGTTTCTGAGCCCTTCCCCTACTGAATCCAAATGGTGCTGATGATGCGGATGGAAGAACCATCTGCAGAATTGCGGACTCGTCTTGGGATGCTTAACCGAAAAACGGTAGCCTGTGAAACTAGTTCAGGTGCCTGTCCCAACCAGTTCAGCTCCAACTTTGTCGCTTCCAGTAGCTTGGCAAGGGCTATGGGGTTTTCGTTTTGGGAACCATCGAAGGCTGAGGGTTGGTTGTTGGGGCTTTGGATCCAAGGCTTTGGGTGAATGTGGCCTGCGAATTTGGGACTGCAGAACCTGGAATTTTGAACTCGATTGCAAAGACAGTAGAGCAACCCGAAGTTCTCCTAGGCTGTTACCTGGGAGCTTCTCCAAAGTGCTGTCTCCGCTTTCGGCCCTATGGATCGTCTTTTTCAAAGGGGTAAAACAGGCGACGTCAGTTGTGAGGAGCAGGTAAATATGTTTACCTTACATCTTACGAGGTTTCAAGGATCTTGATGCAATCTCGAGCAAAGGAACGTGCGCTTCATGTGGCTGACATGCTCAGGGGCTCGCGGCTTTAATTGTAGAGAGCTACATGCTCCTGAACGTCCCTTTCGTCCTGTCTTCTATTATTCTTTTGGTTTCGTCATAGAGTAAGCTATCCACCATGGCTTTAAAACTCTAGACACCAGTCCAACATCCGTACTCTAAAGGTATTTGCCCTGCCTCTTCATTGCTGATTACCTAGATGAGCCAAGGAAAGGGCAGCATCTTCATGATACTTGGCTTTGTTTGTTGCATGTTTGTGCCGGATTAGCACCCTGAAAGGGAAAGAGGAGTTTGTGGCTGGGGGGCTCTCTCAACATTAGGAGGCCATGGATTGTGGATGTTTGGCCAGGACGTTGCAACTTGAGAAGTGTTTTTAGCTGCACTTTCCTTATAGGAGTTGCAAATCCCCGACATAATGCTTGAATGTTCCTTCGATCATCCCAGAAAATCCCCAGTTCATCCCCCGGTAATGCTTGTGTCATGCTTGCACAACGTCGACCTCGAAAAAGTGAGGTTGAGGGGTCCTTCCTACGGTTTAGGGTTAAGGCCTCAACCTTAAATCCTCAGCTCTGGCGTTGCGCAGGTCCCTGGAAACTTCTGCGCAAACGTGGCCTGTAGACAGACATGGGCAGATTTAAAGCCTTAGGATAAGTCGCACGTTGACCCGAACAAGGTGTTCATCAACATTGTAATAGGTTCTTGTTCTGTCGATCCTGTCAAACCTCAAGTGTCCAAGCTCACAAGAACCGCATATTCTCCCAAGTTCATACCCACAGCTAGCCCAGCAATGCCTTGGCATTCCTCAAGTTTGCTATTCACCCAGACTGCCAGTGGATTGATGCAAGTCCCACGCATCCGACCTCCAGAACATCCCGGAATAATAATGCCCATCTGCAAGTGCATCCGATTCCCAGAGCAGGCCCAAAACGCAATAATGTCCTGACCCTGTTCTCACCTCAGGCAACCTCCGTCAGTAAGGGACCTAGCTCTGTTTTTCTATGGAAATCTTCTGAGGTCCTACAGAATCCTGGACTTTGGTTCGCATGGCCCATATGAGCTACGAGCTAAACTTGTAGCATGTCGTCTAGGAGGTGCCCTTACGGCCCTTATGCTTCTACACGACTTTTGTCCGTAGCTTATATTACACGATGCTGAGCTGAGGAAAGAGGTTTGGAAGCGCCAGAAGTCACCAATCTCAACAGCGTTGGTTCTTCAATATCCCCATGCACGCCGTACTCCATTATGCCCCATCATACCCCAGTATCCCGCAGTATACCCCCTTATATGGGGCAAGGCCAGGCGTGAAGGGATTGGGATGAATGGTTGAGGCTTAGCTTCGTAGTGGAAGATTCTGCGAGTTTTACTCATTTGAGGTATATGTATGTATGTATGTATGTACGTATGTATGTATGTATGTATGTATGTATGTATGTGTTAACCATGCACTTGCCTGTGATCACTTAGGTGAGTCATGACTTGATGTGCTTGTGGCGTAAAGGACTGGTGTGGATGCAACTTAGGAACACCTGGGTGTGCCTTTGTCTGTTGTGACGTGGAAGACCTCAGTTACTTTTTCCATGGTAGCGGAGTTGAAAGCTCCCAGGAATCCAATGGCACTTGCAGGAGATGATGACTCCTTCACAGAGAAGCTTGGGCTTCCACTTCCGCCAAGCTTTTCATGTAAGCTCCAGTACTGGGAAGAGTGGTCCTGGATTTTCAAGGCTTACTTAGCAGTGTTTGATGCCCAGGCAGCAGCGTTTCTGGATGCGCATGAACTTGAACCTTTGGAGGTGACAGATGAAGACTTGAATGTGTCAGTTTTTGATGATCAACGTGTGACTTCAGTTGACAGAGCTGCAACAGCAGTTCGTGTGACTTTTATAGTCGAAAGTTGCATTACTTGTTTGCGAAGTTGACAGTTGATGCCGCTCGACTTCGGGTTCGTCAGAACTATGTTCGCATGGTTTTGAGGCGTGGCGTCGCTTGGTGAAGAAGTTTGC